>VUQR01014943.1:12174-34823 GCA_015108515.1 Hemichromis elongatus | reverse complement strand
CGATGGGAAGGAAAAACTCCCTTTTAACAGGAAGAAACCTCCGGCAGAACAAGGCTCAGGGAGGGGCGGGGCCATCTGCTGCGACCGGTTGGGGTGAGAGAAGAAAAGAACAGGATAAAGACATGCTGTGGAAGAGAGACAGAGATTAGTAGCAGGTACAATTCAATGCAGAGAGGTCTGTTAACACAGTGAGTGAGAAAGGTGACTGGAAAGGAAAACTCAATGCATCATGGGAATCCCCCGGCAGCCTACGTCTATTGCAGCATAACTAAGGGAGGATTCAGGGTCACCTGGTTCAGCCCTAACTATATGATTTGGCAAAAAGGAAAGTTTTAAGTCTAATCTTAAAAGTAGAGATAGTGTCTGTCTCCTGAATCCAAACTGAAGCTGGTTCCATAGAAGAGGGGCCTGAAAACTGAAGGCTCTGCCTCCCATTCTACTTTTAAATACTCTAGTAGTGCTCTAATAGGGTGATATGGTACTACAAGGTCATTAAGATAAGATGGGGCCTGATTATTTAAGACCTTGTATGTGAGGAGCAGGATTTTGACCTTGTAAGACCATTAAGTCTTAGTGTCGACAATTACAAGTGTGACGACCCACTCATAAACCAAGTGATATTTCTGAACAACAAAACAAATTTATCAATGCTTTCTGAAGAGTCTGTGTAATCTTTTGGAGTCGGGAGCCTCATGCACGGATCTAAAGAACACCGTACATGGCACAGATTTAGTAAAAACACCACCAGTGTAAAAATCATAATCATTCTGTACATAGTTGAGATACTTATCTGCCATGTGCATATTCTGTTAAATGACATTATGTAATACTGTGTGTGTACTTCAATCAAGATGTGATTAAAGTATTATGAGTCATTTCCAAGATGTAAGCTATCTAAACAGCTACAAATAAGACACATACCTGTACATTCCCTTCGGTCACTTTAAAGGGGCCATTTAAGCCTGCAGAAATATAAACAAGCCGAGACAACCAAAAGTCTGACTAAATTACCACACATTTTTATTATTTACACAAATAACTTCATGAATGACTGCATTCATTTCACCAGCACAGTCCAGTCAACACTTACATAATTAAGGTCTTGATGATTTGGGATGTTTGCTTGGGGGTGTCTATTCCTGCATTTACTATTAAACTCTGTATACAGAGGACACACGGTTAATAGTAACCTAAACTCTAACAACATTTTAAATCTTCAAAAAATATACAGATGACCAGAATCATGTGGACCCTTTATTGGTTCAGATAAAAACAAAAAAAACTCTGAGCATCAATGTGTTGGCGTAAAAGCTTCCCCTCCCCATATTTCTCATTGCCCAGCTGATGTTGTTAACAGTCTGACTGAAGACTTTTATTTCATCAGCGATATCAATAGCATTTGATATTTAGGTACGTTTTGGCTTACAGTTTGCATTCCAGTTCCTTCCAAATGTGCTGGATGGACTTGAGTTTTTCCACAAAACAATTAAGAACATTTATGTTTGGAAGCACCGTACAATGACACGTTGAAACAGAAATGGAACAAATGGAACCGTCAATGTAAATTTACAAGCACAGAACTGTCTGAACTGAAATGTTCCTCTAGTGAAAGAACCCAGAACCTTGTGTACGTGTAAGAGTTGTTGGAGCACCAAAACGTCTGAACTCTAACACAGTCTAACACGTTTCTTTTCTATACACTAAGCTATGATATATTACAATCACTTGGGCTGGTTTAGCATGTTTATTGTGATCTACAATCACTAATGTTTTTTGCTTCATGAAAAAAAATTCTGAAAAACCTTCATTAAGAACGGTCTGAAGTAGAATAGCAACTATGTGTGAATAAAAGTTAGACTCGTGTTCCACAGTGGAAATCCGGCACCTCAGTAACCCAATAAAAACAGAAACAGGTAGGTATATACTTTGGCCACCGATCTGTATCAGGGCAGATGTGATTGGCTGGATGAAACAAAATGAATGTAAACTTCGAACATGACAGATTCACGAGTATTCAGATGTGACTTGTATGTCACTTCCCTTTCACAATGTAGTCTTTTTCCTTTTTTTTAAAAATGTTTTACATGAACGTATGACATCTGCACCATCGATTAACTGTAAGAGTCAGCAGCACTGGTGAATACAGAGTAGAAGGCAAGCGAGCAGGTGAACAGGGCTACAAGAGCACAGACAGTGGTTTCAAACTTTAAAATATTCCTGTACTTCTTAACTTGAAAAAGGAACTCTTTACATTACTCTCAAGGTCAAATTCAGTCTGATCAGTATTTATGAAACAATATAAATCAACCAGCTTAAATTAAGCGAAATGATTGGTCGTTGGCCACAGTGTATAAACACTGGAATGTATGAACTCATAAAATGTTATTAGAGTATGTGTGTTTTCTTTGTGTATTTACAGATGTGACTACCTCAGACTACAGCAGTAACATTTCTACAACGAAACACTCTTACATGTAAAACATATAAAAATACACGAACATAAAAACAAATTCAGTGGTTTCAACTTTTGCAGCAGTGTAAACACAGCATAAAGACATGCAAACAACAATGACATTATAATTACTCAATAACAGAGAATGGATAGTGTGATTGCCTGTGTTCAGTCATACAGTGCACATTGACAATATAATACAGCAGTTCGTTTCTTGACTCCTACTTAGGCCACAGTGATGTCTAGCCACACGCTCCATTTGGAGTTCTGATCTCATATTCCATCACATGAACATTCCAGAGCATTCTTATTCCCAACGCGTAACATACCGACGATTGGTCACGGCCCGAGGCGTCTCATAGTAAGGCTAAAGGTACCCTTCCACGTCCTTATGAGACGCTCTGGATTCTAAATTAAATCCAAGAGAATGTCGCTCTCGGCGGTAACGGGCGCTTCGAGCAGAGGCTCCAGCCGTCCATTCCAGCGCTAACCCTGACCTGAACCCTGTCAGATAGCGTTTTCCAAAGTGATTCATGATTAGAACGTAAAACACATGTACATGTCCAGATTCAGTCGAAACGTGCCTCCGAACATACCGAGGACTTGTTACATAGCGTCGGTTACGTGTTGGGATGAGAACGTGTTGGAACTTTCTGTGCTGTTTCATTAACACAAACATGTGCTTCTTGAGTAATACTGCATTTTACTTTAACCTCTTAACATCCACCAGGTCACAGGCAACACAACTAAGGTCAGCGTTAGAGTTTGCTTTGAGTTTCGTTTTCGCCACGTTGTAAAAAAAAAAGAAAGAGTCCAAAAAACTACGACTAAGTCTCATCCACATAAAACCCGATCCCTAACCGTAGAGGGGTCGCTTGTAACCTGATTGATTTTAAAAAGTTAAGAATGCTCTTTACTAGTGTAATCCCTGGCTGCATTTTTGAATTAGCAATTTAACATCAAGGTATTTCAATTGAAAATGCATTCTTTCAGATAAAAAAGTTCAATCTTCACTGTGGAAGGAAAGAAAGAGGAAAAATCAGATGGCAAGACCCAATATGGCAAAGAGATGACAGATATAAACATGACAGCACGCAAACTTCAGTGTGTAACTAATACTACCACAAATAGTGGGGAACAAAGTAGTGTGCACATGCATGGATCAGCCACAACATCAAAACTCTGATGTTGTGTAAAGGCTGTTTGCTCCACTTAAAGTAGCAGTTGAAACCTTGGGTCTGTCACTGGGACTAGCAGCAGACATTTTGGTCCTTTTAGCTTCCAGGGACTGTTCGGATCACATCCCATAAAAGCTCCAATTAGCACTTTGGAGTTCAGCTCTATGTGTTGAGCTCTGTTGTGCTCTCGGACTGCTCCTGAGCCCTTGTTGTGGTGCAATTTTTTTCCTTCCTTTGCATCTTCTTTCCTTTTTATTTATGCAAAACAGATTTAGTGTTTGGATCTGAAGAGGAACGCCCAACTTCTTAGGGAGGTAAAAATCTCTTTCTACCAGAACAGTTTGAGTTTGCCTCTGTCAGCATCCAGGTCTTCACCTATAAGTTGTGAATGTCACAAGTTTTTCTAGACAGAAAATTTGATACTGATTATTTCTTTACCTCGTTCTCTGTGCAAAGGATAACACTGAGGACTATTTGATCTCCTGCCCTTAATAGGCATCCTTTGGATGCAAGTCTGTGAGGAAAGGCTTCACGCCTTAGATAAGCCTCTCTTCTGGGGGCACTTTGAGGACGCTGCCCATTTCCAGTCTGGCACCAGCTACCTCCTGTGAGCTGGGGCTGTATGTGCCCTCGGATTGACGCTTCTTTCGTGCTGTCACGATGAGAAAAAACACCACCAGGACGGCCAGTAAGACACACAGAGTGGTCAGTGGAATGGTCACTGCCAACCAAGGAACTCGCTCCATTTGTTCCTCTTTCTGCAAGAGAACAGCACAGACCAGCTTAGTTTTAAATACATGTGGATAAAGATTTCACTGATCTGGTGAAACCAGAATTGAACTGACAGAAGCTGAAGCACAGTTTCAAGCACTGCTCTAGAAGTTTAATCATCGTTTCGCTTGACTCAAATAAAGGCATTTCAAACTGCAAAGCCACTGAGCTTAATAACTAAGCACACGTAATTAATTTACAGCTAGTTTTGATGAATGGAGCTGTGTGTTACTTACATTGCTCTCGCAAAGTGTGCCAGTGTAGCCTGACACACACACACACTGGAAGTGGTTGAGTCTGTCCAGACAGGTGGCACCATTGAGACAAGGACTGGACGCACACTCATCTATTTCTGTCTCACACCTGAAACACATCAGCAAGGTTTTAGCGCAATACTGACTGACAGAGCAGCAGCTCACATGTGCCCTTCTAATCTTTCTACTTAGATGTGGTTCAGATGCACTTTTAAAAGTACAGGGTGTGGAAGAGGAATATGCAGTGTTGTACTCTTACCTGGCACCAGCATATCCTGGCTTGCAGGTACAGTTGCCCCCAGAGTCACCTCCAATACAAACTCCTCCGTTTAGACAGTCCGTGTTCACATTGCACGCCACAGGAGGAAAACGCCATCTATTAGACACACAAACAAATTTTCTCGAGGAGGCTTTCTACAGCAGAGCTCCAGCTAATGATTATTTTTAGCAGCCGAAGCTCATTAGCTCTTCCAGTTATTGGATATTCTGTAAAATACAGGACTGGAAAAACAGACGAGTCTTTCAGAAGCTGGAACCATCAAATGTTTGGCATTTCTATTTATTTCAGATGACACTGGCAGATTTCAGAACAGTTTCAGATTTTTCACATTGATAAACTAGTTTATTAATTGTTATTTGTTTATAGAGTGTTTGAGTGAAAAAAAATCACACAGCTACGAGGGTGAAAACGTAGAATAGGTGTAAAAAGAAGCAACCTCTTTACAGCTGACAGCTGGATGCCAGAGAAAGTCCAGGCACATAAAGGAATGTGTCAAATGCTGTAAACTAGGGTCAGCAGGGCAAAGCACTTGAACTAATGGTAGCTAATTCTAGCTTGTGTGCTAATGCAAATTGCTAGATAACAGATGTAGCGATGTACTGAACGGCTAATACCGGTAATAATAATAATAATAACGGCTGATTCATCAAAACGTCTTGGGTTACTCTTGCTTGCCTTTACCTGATATGTGCTTTAAGGTTGTAAAAAAAAATGTCTGCTCTGAGCTATGCTAGCTTCAGAAAAAGAAACGTGTTTTTAAGCAAATGACAAACCACGATGATGTCCACACGAGTCGGCTTTCTCATATTGAGAGCTCAGCTATGCCATTCTGGGTTAGCCCTCCCTCCACCTCTCCCCACCTCCTTACTCTGGTCTGCTTATCATACATGTTCATAACAGCCAGCTAGCTGCTTTAATATCTTAATATTTTCAGACATTAATCAGGGGTTCATACGTGACACACTAAATGGTAAAGGACAAATTGCTATAAATAATTAGCCAACTGACAAATCGACCTAACACACTGAAATAAAAGTCTGCATAATGTTCAGGCAGCCTATAATCATCGTTTGAAAGAATGATTTTGAATTCTTTAAGAATGTTAATAAAACAGTAACAATTGCAAAACTCTGAAATCCGAACCACGGTTATATAATTACAACATACCGTAACCTGTTGTGAGCAGGTTCTTGGGTGGTCCAGTGAGCACTTAGGGAAAATGTGATAGAAATTTTAACAGAGGCGACTACAGCCTGAGTCAGTGCAGTCAAAGTTTTGCTTGATGCAGTTTTGCACATTTAAAAGAAATGTGCTTTAAAGAAAGCGAAGGCTATACTCACTGGCAACGCTTTCCAATGTAGCCAGGAGGACACGAACAGGTGTGCGTTCCCACTGTTTCCACACAGTCTCCTCCATTCTCACACTTGAACTCCAGACAGTTATCCACCTCTTCCCCACAGTCTTTCCCTTTGTATCCAGGCTCACACTCACACTGGAAGTCTGCCAGGAGGTCTTTACATGTACCGTAGACACAAGGAGTCGAAGAACACTCATTTATCTCTGTTTCACACAGCTGCCCCTCCCATCCAGGTGTGCAGCTGCAGTTAAACTCATTAAACTGGTCCTGACACACACCCTGATTGAGACAGGGCTGTGAATCACAAATAGGTGCACCCTGGCACCCTATGCTTGGCTCGTGACCACCCACTCTAGTGAATCGGCTCATCTGAGGTGGATCTGCTACTCTTATGAGTGGTAGGTAGACACCACCTAGCCTCACCTCTCCTAAACATCCTGTGTATTTTTCTGCCAGCCAGATTTTGGTTTCATTAAGAAAGTTGAGGTTGCCAATTAATCCAAAGCTGACACCAGCTCTCTGTCCATCTACAGTGAGGCGCCAGCGCGATTCTGACTGTGTTGGGTCAACCATGGTAAGCTGAATGTGGTGCCAAGCCCCATCAGCGATTCTCCTGTCACTCGTGAAGGCCTGCAGCTCTGCACCCTCCCCACTGTCCAGTTTGACCAGCAGGCTGGAGTTGAGCAGGCCCAGGCAGAAGACCTCGGCTCTGTTGACAGAACGCAGCAAGATCCCGTTCTCATCCCGTGTTCGTACGTTCATGGTGATGTTGGTTACAGAGCTCAGCAGGGAGCTTTTGGCAATGTATTGGAGAGAATTGTCTTGAAAAATGGCTTCAGTTAAACCTGTGAGGGGACAAGGTCACGAGAGTTACTGACACTAACAAACAGGTAACAACAAACAATTAAAGGCTCAGACAGACCACATTAATTTTCCCTTCCACTAATGAGGTTGTGTGAACTGTTTGATTTGTTTGTCAGCTCGATTAATCAAAAAGTGTCACGAGGAATATGGATTAAAATTTGATCAGAGTTGAGACTTTGCCCATCTTAGAAGTTTTTGAGTCAGATCTTGACTCAGGAAGTATTCGATAACATTGTAAAACCGAAATAATAAAACTTGGAAGACAGTGGCATCATGTTAAGAAAATAACTAATCCAGAGCCAGATATCCCTCTGGATGAAAGGACAATGATTTATGCAGCAAGGCTTCCGTGGCAAACACTTTGTAAAAATGGGAGGAAAGGGGGACTTTTCAAAAATCAGAAAATAGTTCTAGTATTTTATATATATACATGGACCTTCCACTCAATATGAGCACTGAAAGTGATTTCTACTAAGTGATTAGGTCTCACTCGGCCGGTCACACACACATATTCTTAGAGCGCTTTTATCAAACTTTCACAGACTCGGGGTTCAAGTATTTTGTCCAGAGACACTTGGACACATGGACTGGAGCTTCCAAGGATCAAGCCAGTGACCTTCTGACTGATGTACAACACGCTCTATCAATGCCTAGTGTATTATGTTTGAAACATCAGTTTTTTAGTATTTAAGACTTCTACATAATCAGTGTGATTTCTTGCTTTCCCACCGAAAATACTAAATAAATAGCACAATTCATTTTTAAGTAGAAAATTGCAAAGATGATATAAATTCATATGCAGATTATTATGATTCATTTGAAGAGCTAAATGATTAGCTCTTTTACTTTATGCCATGTAGCACTAACAGAGTAAAGAGTCACACTTGAAAATCGCTTAAACAATATAGCTCCGTAGAACTGTCTTATGTCTCGTGCAGACAGAGTTGCATTGCAACCCTCCTGCTCTCTGTGCCACTTCAAAGCTGCTGCAGAGTAAAAGCAATATAAACTCTACTTCAATATGATGGCACATAATCGTTCTGCACCTGAACAGAACTGTTAAAGTCACTGAGTCACTTTGTCGATAAGGTGTATCTAATGAGATGTCTTCCTAAAAATCTAATGTTAAAAACGTTAAAAGACAAGAATGATAAAACAGTGAAAAACAAATAAGCCTGACCTGAATCCCTCTGGTTTGAAAAAAAAAACAAAAAAAAAAACAGTTGCGATTGCTGCTAAAGGATTACTCACACTCATAACCATCCTGTAGCTCCATGCAGCGCGCTCCCTCGGGGCAGGGCTTTTCCACGCACCACAAGCGAGTCTCACATAGTTGACCCCAGTAGTTAGTGGGGCAGTTGCATCTGAAGTCATTCCAGGTTATCTGACACTGTCCACCATTGAAACATGGTTCATCCTGTGCACAGACAAACACAGATGGATGGATTAGACCATTGCTTGTAAAATCTCTCACCTGATGCGACCGCACAGGTTAAGGCTACAAAGAGGATTGAGCGCTAACTTAAAGATCAACGGGATTCACAACCAGATCAATGTTAATAGGGTTATCACAACTAAGCCATTAGACAGTTCGGCAATTACCATGAAACAATAGGACCATATTTTATTGTAAATCCACTCTACAGTGTGTGTGTGTGTCATTATACAAGTTATGAGTTAAATATTCATTTCATTTTCTCTGTCGTCAAATAGAAATTGACTTTTTGTGTAACCTTTGTAGACCAGCTGACCATTCACAGTAATCTTTTTTAACAAGCCACATATAACCATATATTCATAACATGCTTTATTCTGTACACTTTAAGCTCCACTGTGTACAGTCCCCACTGTGAGGGGACTGTGCTTACCAATCCACACCCATAATAAATAAATATAAATAAAACTATAAATCATAAGTGATTAAACAGTGATGCAGCACATCTTTTACCTTGCATGTATCATCACTCTGGCATCCCAGCAGCAGGTTATCCTCAGTGCTTGCCTGGTAAACCTCCATCCCCTCTGGATAATCTTCAGCGACCAGATGCTTGTGATCCAGTCGAATGTCCTGCAGACAGCCCTTGAAGTTTCCACCCCAGGCATTCATGCTCTTGCCTGCAGGGAGCCCTCCAACATACGCCACATCCCCGGCTTCTACACTCACATTTCCTAGGGCACGATTATTGCCCGCTTTGGGAAAAACCACATGGCCACAATGTACCTTTACAATCACCAAATTATTTTTCCCATCAGTAACTGATCTCGCTTCTGAGAGAAGCGTGGTGTGAGGACTGTAAATAGCAACAGTGCCTTCTTTCAGGTAGATAGTCAGGTAGGCATCGCCTTCTCGATGAAACTGCAGGAGCATGCCATTGTGTTTGAGGGAGCGCATGAAAAAGGAAATGGTAAAGTTGTCACCGTGAGTTTCTGATATGTTGAAGATAGAATAGCTGGTGCTGTTTTCATATCCAAAGGTCCAGGAAGGGTACTCTGGAGTAGGGGTACGAAGGAGAGAGTTTTACTATTTTATCTCATGCACTATTAGATTTAATTTATTTATTATTTAAATGTATTCATTTTTTTCCCACATCAAACTCTTAAGTACTGAACAAATGACGAACACTGTTAGATGTACGAATCAGGCTAAATGCTTAGGCCGACTGCAGAGGTGGGTTAGTTCAGTAGCATCACTAGCATTTACCGTTACATTCTTTCTTTGTGATATTATAATTTCACTACAATTATTTGTGTGATATATTATATAAGACGCAAGAGCAAACAGTCATTTCTTTCATTCAAAAACTAAAAATAATTGGCTAAATTAGATTAAGCTAAGGCCAACTTATGCGGGTACCACAACTGTTTGTGAAGGTATAAAAAAGGTGTAACTCAGTTTTAAACCAATGAATTTTGGTTAAAACATTCACTGGTACGTTTTCAGCTTTGTGAATCAATTTCATATTTTAGCAGTTTACACTCTACTCAGTATTTTTTTTTATATACAATTTTATTTTATTTTATTTCTACAGTGCAAATTCACAACATCAACAATCAGTATTGAGTGCTATTCAAGACTCATCAACTATAGATGATGACAGTTGTTATCATTTAAAAGGCAGTCGTCTAATAAAACATTTTGCTGGGTTCTGCTGAGCTGCTGAAAGGTGGAAAAAAACAACAACAAAAAACTTGCTTTGCCTTTATTTGTATTTTACCTCCTTTTAGTTTTGATGGCAATTACTCTTAACTGGCAAGAGGTGATTTTGCCCTGGAGTCACTTTCCAAAGCTTTTGGCTTGACTGGAATATTTGCTTCTTATAAACATATGGCTGCTAACTAACAAGCAGCTAGCATTAAAGCTGTTACTTGTAACCTCTTAACAGCCACTAGATCACCTCCAAACCATATTTATAAATGGTGTTGAGTTAAGACTGCATTTTAGCCACAGCCAAAAAAACCCCAGAAGACGTAACATTTGAATCAAATCTCTTTTTGTGACCTCACAGTTCACAGTAAGATTTGCATTTAGTTATAACCAATAGGTAAAATTTCCAAATAAAGGCAGAGATGTGAATCTAACTATAACCCTAAGACATCTCGTCCCCCTTGGACTTTGTGTGCAATAATTAGATTCTTATGTTGAGTTACTAAACCTAAGAAGTTCTTCCCTGTTCTGTTGCCTCAAAGTAATTTATCCAGAGAACTATATTTTTTTCTGTCAAAGCAGAGGTGAGACGTGTGCTCCTACCTTTTTCACAGTTTTCTCCATAGTACGGTCGATGGCACTGACAGCTGGCACCAACCCACATATCCACACACTGTCCATGCTGCATGCATGGGTCATCATGACACCAGTCTTGTTTGGTACATCCCAGCTCCAAGCCAATATTCTCCTCCCTGATGAGATCTTGAGGCAGCAGCAGCTTATAGTCGACTTGAAAGTCTTCCATACAGCCAATGAATGCCTTTCCATTGGACAAGTTGCCCACATATTTCTGTGGTGCCCCTCCCACATACAGCTGTTGGAAGGAGCTGGATTGGAGGAAGATCAGATGGTTTCGACCCTCATTCTTTACCTGGCATCCTTCCTCACAGCCGGGTCCTTTTACAGCCAGAACCAATCTCTCATCCATGGTCACGCTTACTGTGTGCCATTCTCCGTCATTGACTAGGCCTGGGTAAATGGCCCACAGTACCTTCCCTGATTTTACCTTTGCCTGGAGGGAGCCTTCGACAAGCTCGAGAGAGACAAAGCTCTCCACGGTGCCCCGGTAGTAGAGCACCATGTCAGGAAGCGTAGTTCTGAATCGAAGCTGCATGTCTAAAACATTGGGCTTTGTCTTGTTCTTGAAAACAGGCAACTGCATATGGACGTAGCCCTCTGAGTTGAAGGAGAAAGTGGTGGAGGTATTGCAGTGATCTCCTGTCCAGCCAGCAGGACACACACAGGTGTATCTGTGTTCACCATTTTCGATCAAAACAGGGACACAGCCTGCTTGGTGCTGACACTGGTGCTGCTGGCAGCCAATGAGCCTGACGTCACAGTCTCGCCCACCCCAGGGCTCATGGCCAGGCTCCAGCACAGGGCAGTGACACCTGTAGGAATTGGCAGCGTCT
The DNA here is from genome assembly GCA_015108515.1 of Hemichromis elongatus. Taxonomy (NCBI): domain Eukaryota; kingdom Metazoa; phylum Chordata; class Actinopteri; order Cichliformes; family Cichlidae; genus Hemichromis; species Hemichromis elongatus. The sequence goes on along the minus strand of VUQR01014943.1, from coordinate 23,050 downwards.
TCGCAGGTGGCACCATTCTTGCAAGGATTACTGTCACACTCGTTGATGTCTACCTCACAGTGTACACCTGCATGAGGAAACACTGACATTTAGTATCATTTACTGCAGCTTACTTCAGCAACACTTGTCCAACTTCCCCGTGCTAAGAATACGTTCACATGGATCAAATTTTTACGACAACATGGCTTAAATCTCTTAGATATTAAGTCAGTGAAGCACGCATGCTTCACTGACTTCATGGACAATAGATGAGCTTTCTAGTGCAATATACAGATGAGGAAATGACCTGAGGAAATAGCTGTTAATTTAGCAATTAGACAACAATAAGATCTTCAATCTCCCTTAACACAATTAACTGTGACTGTCATGTTTACTGCCTCAACCGAACCTCTAAATATTGCATTTGTTAGCCGTGTAGGACACACACCCTCTGTGTTGGAAATAAAGTCTCTCTGCCCGGTGGTCAGAGTCTTGAGAGTTAATGTCAAACTCTGTTCGACATTAACTCTCAACAGCAGCAGTCCAACTTGCATCAAGCTAGTCCTCGGAAATACTCTAAACCCGAGGTGTCCTAAAGCTGCTCCTGCATTCTCCCAATGCTCCACACTCATAAAAACCACGCAACTCTATGCAAATCTTTTGTATGTAATGAAAGAGTGCTGCATCATACCGTACCTGTTACCCACCAGGGCCCACAGCAGCAGCACAGCAGCAGCATCAACCTCTTTTCTTCCATGACCCACTGAGGCAATGGACAACACACTCCTCACACTGGATGAGTGAAGTGACATAACCAAGTCCGCTCTCTCTGTCTCTCTCTCTTTTACATACACACACACCTAAACCAGAGGTGCCTCCTCTTCTCTACTCTGTACCAGGCAGACAGGCAGAAGTGATTACAACGGCCCTGCCCACCTTTTATTTTGCCTTTTTTCCCTCCTCCATCAGTCTGTGAATTCCTCCCTCCCTCCCCCTCCTCCTTCCTCACTCACACCCTATACTCCTACTCCTATCTGCAGCTCAGCCCTATCAAAGCGATTAGCTTCCAGCCTCCAGCTGGCTCCTGTCAGTGTATGACAACAGGAATGCTGTGCTGCAGTCCCTTCCTTGATCCATGAGCTGGTTTGTAGATACTCACTAGTGCCAAGTACTTCCTGGAAAGAGCCAGCAGGAGGCGCTGCATGTTCAGTGTTTAGGGTGTGTGCGCCAGGTTGCAAAAAGACTGGAGTGTATAATAATATAAACAATATATTTATATATTTTATTTTGTTTAAAGACCTTCTGCTCTTGTGATTTTTTTTTATTTTTTTGGTATTTAATACTATATATCAGTGTCCTAGACTGAAACATGGCTGTATTATTATTATTTCAGGTGATTTTAACATACACAATAACAACAGCAGCAATCTAAACCGATTTTCCCTTTATTGACATGTTTTGATTTTAAACACGTGGCACACAAATGTTAAAGATGTTGCTGTTTATTGCAGTTTATTATTTATCTGTGGAGACATATAGAAAGCAATCTGTCAATGAGCATCATGTACATGTGACGAAATCACAGAGAATTTCTGTGATGCAAATTTCTCAAATCGTTGACTAAATTCCTCCTGTTAAAATAATGGATGTACTGTAGAAGAAACTGTGAACAGGTAAAGATGCCAAAGAGAAACTTCAGGAGAGCTGAGAGAACATAAATAAAAAATTCATTATAATTATAAATTAATTTTAAAATCTATAAAAATGTCTCAATGTCAACATTTTCTCCTATAAAGTCTAAAGCTTTGAAAACATGATTCATCAGTTAAAGTTATTTAAATAGCCCTTTTCTAGCACTCCAAGAGGTTTATACATGTCTCATTCATCCATGTAAGGGCTTTCTAGCCAACAGTCACACTCCAATGGACACACTGGAACTTGGAGTTCAGCATCTTGCCCAAGAAGATCCAATTAGTAGACGCCCTGCTCTACCTTCTGAGCCACAGCCACCCAGCATACCGTGTGCATATTTCTGAGCTACCAGGGGCTTTGACATAAAAGCAGTACTTGACATGCTGGGAACAACTATAGAATGGAAAGATGTGCTGTTGGACAGTTGCTTCAGGCACAGTCATGAGGAGCTATTTTCAACCACAATAAGAATAAGAAGTCCTTCAAAAAATGATCTGACATCCCAGTTCAAAAGAAGGAAGAGTCTAAATTCACAGAAGAACCAAAGAAACATCAATTAACTGTTACAAGAAGCATGGAAAAAAAAAAAAACCCTCACGCCAAGCACCCAAAAAAAATGTGTGCAAGAGGAACAGAGAAAACTGTTTTAAAGGAAAAGGGTGCTTACAGTCAAGGCTCGTGAAATACAAAATAAGAGTTTCCTTGTGCACCACTGTGCTGTTCTAAGTGCACCTGATCTTTTGAGAACTGCCCACAGAAGTCCTGTGCCCACCTGATCCCACTTGTGGTGGATCTCCTCAAAATATACTGTTATTTAAGTAAATTACATATGGACAAAAAAACCCTGAAAACCCAGTGCAGAACAGAAGACACATGACATACGTATCATTTGGATAAGGTCCTTGTTTATTGTCCTGTATACATTGGACTTTAATTAGGCTACTAAGCAGCTTTGCTGTAATCCCCCCTCCCTCCTGACAAATTTCTTAGGAGACCCACATTTAATGCCTAAGATGAGCGCCTGACATATGGCACCTTCTACTGGCTTTGCTGTTTTCTGCTGTGCTTCTATATGCCATATCCCCATCCTTTCCTCTACTGTCATAAGATTGTTAGCAAATAGGCTCCCATTTTCTTGATGTGAGCCTTTAGCTGAACTCATCACTTCCAGGTCCGATTTGTGGGATTCGTTTAATGTGGGTCGTCGTGTTTTCAGCAGTTTGAAAGCAATTTTGTGCATAAGAGATTCTACGTGGACTCCAAATCAACATGTTCAGCTCGAGCACACACTTCGCCACTGTGACACCACTGGTGACTCTGGCTCCAGGTGAGGCTAATTAACAGATAACACAAAGCTAACATTTGTTTTTCCCGACCACAGAACCATTTGGACTGATTCTATGTCACTGGTCTTGATAGATTATTGTGATGGCTGCAGTCACAGCCCCACAGTGGTAATCCACCAAATATTAGTGTAGAGGCTTATATATAACACGGTATTCACATTTGTCTTACTTTAAGTATAGGAATTATTTACAGGACAATGAATAACTGGTTTTGGTTTAGAATAATTCACATAACACTGTATTCTGAAATAGGTGAGCACATTCTAGTTTACACTGTTATGTATGATTCAGTCTCTTTGTTTTCTGAGTTACCGTAGTTGCAGCTGCCTCAGTCTCTTGATTGAGGAGCCAAGAGGTGGAAAAGGGGCGGAGCAAGCCTACATGGAAAACTGCAGATTGGCTCATTCCATAACTCGGGATTATGGGGGGACTTGGAGACCCCTATTGTTAGTTTTAGTTTAGGTTTTTTAATGTGATCTACCCCTTCTTTGTGTTTTTGTGGGCTGATCAGTCACTATTTAGGTTTCCCCTTTGTCTCATCAGGAAGGTCAGATTGTTTGAGTTACCAGTATTGTATGTTGTCAACTTTGAGTAGAGTTATGTTATTTTGACCTCTTTTATGGGCCCAGGATTTTTGGCCTTTAACCTGTGCCTGAGTTTCCTTCGCTGCTCGGTCCATCACAATTATATAACAGCCTCTACTTTGTCCCTCTGAAGGAAGAGCATCTCAGAAAACTTGTTAGGGGTTAACGTGAAATAGCTGATAAGAGGTTTCTCCTACCTGTAAAGCCATCTGGACAGACACACTGATAAGAGTTGACGAGATCCTGGCAGCTTCCTCCATGCTGACATGGAGCAGACTCACACTCGTCCACATTAACAGAGCAGTCGTCTCCTGCAAGAGGATTATATCAGTGATATTTATATCTATGTCACCTTCACATCAATGAGGCAACATACAGAGAAACTCAAGTGGTTTTTGCTGTACGTCTGGTTTACCAATGAATCCTGGCAGACAGTGACAGATGAAGCCAGCGGCCACATCATAGCTGAAGTCAGCAACGCTCAGTTCGGGAAGCTTCCTGTAGTTCACGACATCTGAGCGTTGAAAACACTGGCCACCATTGTGACAGGGCTGCTGCTGACATTCATCTATGTCCACCTGGCAGTTGTCTCCCTCGTAGCCTGGTCGCACAGACATTAGGACATAAACACAAACAAATTTTATACTTATTCTTATTATAATGTTCAATATCTGTCAACATGGTTACATGGCCATAAGAACAGTATGCTATCATGCCTTAGTCCTACACTAACTATAAAATATTGAATACTCATATGTTAAACATACTAAAAAATACTTTCTGAGAAGGACCAAATGTAACCAAAATAAACATGTCAATAACATATTCAAGTCCCCCGACTTTTGACTTTTCTAAGTGTAGTTTATCTAGTCTCTGTTTCCTTCTTCAGTAGGACATTGCTTCCACTTTAACCTTTTCTATTAGATATGGGATTGATTGTTTGCGAAGTGATCAATGCAGAAAATTGAGTTCAGGCTGATGGTTGAGCATGTCAATGTTTCAAGCGTGCTGAGCATTGCAAAGTTAGAAATAATCTCTGAATTTGCTGTTCAGAAACTATGAGGAGTCCAACACAACAGCATTAAAAAGGATGTTTACAGCCTGGTAGAAAACACTTCAAATGACGGGGATACCGTTTTTTTATATATCACTCATGTGATTTTTTTAAAAGGGTTTAAATTAGTGAGAATTAATCATAATCAGGGACAGCTGCAGGAGGAGCTTAGCCTTTCTCCATGTCTTTCACGTCTGCACGTTTGTTTGTGAAAAAGTCCTACTATAAACAATTTCCCTGCTGTTGGTGATCACTCTGCTCTTTAGGTGCCTTCGTTTCCTCAAACTCGAGAGTCTTTAACTCCTCTGCTCAGTTTGATTTATGCACGGGAAACTCTGCAGCTTCCATGGCTCTTTTTTTTCTCTTTTAAACATTCATTTAATTTTTGGTGAGCAGTGATGAAACGGAGGCTCTAAACCGCGGTGAGAGTCGGTTTATGCTATACTTAAAGTTGAACCACAATATACCTGGCCAACAGAGGCACTTGTACTGATTGGTGCCCTCCAAGCACGTGGCTCCATTGTGGCAGGGGTCAGAAGCACATTCAGGAATATCCTCTTCACAGTAGTCGCCTACGAAGCCTGTCCCCTCACAGTCACAGACATAGCTAGAAGAGACAAGATAGCCAGTCTTACACCGATTGAGCATGTCTACCATACGATACATTAGATCACTGTTGCATTGTTGTCGCTGGTTGAGATAGAGTGCATATTTTAAGATGAAAACATGCCAGCGGGCCCCCGAGGGTCTTCTTATCGCCACTTGATCTCAACATCATAGATGAAACACAAATATCAGTAAAATGTGAAAAAATCTAATGGAGTGCAATAATAATATTTTATTTAAGTAATATTACAAACGCAGAAAAATGAAAGAGTAGCAGTATCAAAACCACTGGTTGTATTGGGCATTTCTGATTTCTTATAAATCCAATTTTCTTTCAGTTGCTGGAGAAATGTAAAAGTCCTTCCTTTATTACACTGTCACTGCTGCAAACCCCATTAAAATAATACACTTGTACCTAAAATGTTAAATGCAACTTGAGAACAGGCCAGTGAAGCAACGACTCATCAGAAAATCAGTTAACTTTCTATGATTCGTTTTCTAATTGATGTTGACTCATTTAACTCTGGCTCAGTGTAAGATTTACAAACTGATGCTACAACATCCTTTGTCTTCTTCACTCCATGCTGTTAAGAGACATTTTACTGTAGCACAGCACCTACTGCTGTCTAATGACTATGACCATGACAGACAGTAAGAGGATTAATTCTTATCCTTGATCAACTTTAATGTCTGCCGTGCAGTCCTGGGCAGACACAGCACACTGTTGACTCACACAGCTGCCTTACCAGTCCAAGCACCTTTATTCTAACGTATTTGAGTCTCTTCCTTACACCAAATATCTTCTGTTTTTCAATGCAGTGGTTACATTCGATCTACATTTGTTTCTCCAGCATTATAACATAGACAGGCCAGCAATAGAGAGGCAAGCAGTCATGAATCATAAACAAAGAGTTCTCTTCTGACAAAGGAAACATGTGAGACAGTTGTGTCGTTGCACTGATGAATGCCCACACTGTGCAGAAATGATTCCAACCATTTGATGTACTACTACATGTTTATACTACACATGTTTTGATCTTCACACACAGTTGATGCAATCAAATGATCCAATCACTGGCCGGCCGTGCCATTTACCTTCACGGTATATAATATCAATCTCAAATTTCAACAGTACAAAATGCTGTCATTTTCAAAAACAGTGAATAATTATTCCACATATCACTACATATCAAAATAGCTCAACAGTTTGCTTTGTTAAAGTTTTACTTTTTTTGGTCTTTTAATGCTTTGAATCTATTTTATTTCCTCCTTTAAGCAGCTCATTTGCACAGTAAACTATTTTGTGGGGGGGGTTACATATTTTTACATGTAAAAAAAATTAAGCATGTCCGGGACACCCCCAACTCTAATCATTAAATTCTAGTATGGAGATATGGTTCAACAGCAGCGCATTGATGGAATGATGTCCACAGTATATTCAGTATATTGAAAGGAAATACTACCTGTTCACACCATCTATGCATCTTCCTTCATTTACACAGGGCCAGCTGGCGCATTCATCGATGTTGACTTCGCAGTCTTGGCCCTGGAACCCAGCCATGCACTCACACGAGTACATGGCAACGTGATCTCTGCAGGTGGCGCCATTTTGACAGGGATGAACCTCACACTCATCGATCTCCACCTCACAGTTAATCCCTACAGAGGACACAGCCGGGATGGCAGATGACCAGGGCATGAGATTTGGCGATCCATTTTCATATATGTCCACACTGATCACATGTTAGCAGCAGTTTGGCTGCACAGACAGCTATCTCTGGGTTACTCACCGGAATTATTTTGTAGAGTTTCACAAGATCTCGAGACCATCTTTGGCTGCTACTGTTAACTGTCTTGTTATGTGGTACAAACTACATTAAACTAAACAATACCTACTAACTGATATACACAAGGAGATTTATTTGTTCTCCTTACAAAATATTTACCTCCCAATTAAGCTGTTTTTAAGCTGCAGACCTTCCCATCTCTCCCTCTGCAGTCTCTATGCTGCAGCTGCCCTGTACCACTGCCTATTTCAACCGTCCCATCTACCCCAGCATCCTTCTGTAGGCTACTGAGAAATGTAACTCCCCAATTTTACATATAGCTTATTTTTTGAGTGATAACCTTCAGCCTTAACTAGTTTTTCTACTGGAATAAATCAATAATCTGACATCTGCTTTGGGTGTCCACAGCAACTTGTTCTCATTCCCAACTTTTTATATTTGGTTACATTTAATCAAAATAACATTTCATTTCATTTAACATTTGATTTTCTGATTTACAGGGTAATGCTCCACAGTGCTTTTTTGGCAGTAGTAGGAGGTATAATTGGATTTGAGTTCCATCTGACACAATTATTAAACGGTACCTGGTGTATGTTACACCTACATGTTTGCAGGGAGTGACAAAAGTTATTTAAAGGGTAATGATTATAACAAGACAAGAAATACAGTTGTTACAGAAATATATTTAAATTTATAGACTACTTCTGACTCCCTACATAAAGGGGAATATGATTTCCTACATTGCTACTGTTAAATCATCCAATAAAAATTGAATTAAATTTTATTGGACCTTTATTTGTGAAAGTATATTTTATAATCCTAGGACAGCCAGTTAAAGTTAGAAAATTAAAATATGTTCATACAAAGCTCGGTACCTTCGAGTTCCTAGACTATGCCTCTCCTGTTGTAAAGCTGACCTACTTGAAACATCTTCTCACCTTTATAGCCTGGAGCACAGTCACACCTGTAGTGATCTACCTCATCCCAACACGTGCCATTATTTTGACAGGGTCGGGAGGCACACTCGTTGATGTCCAAATCACAGCGGGAGCCTTGAAATCCTGGCACACAGAAACACTGGTACGCATTCACTCCATCTTTACAGATGGCTCCATTCTGGCAGGGCGCCGACTGGCACTCGTCTATGTTCTCCTCACAGTTTGTCCCCTGGTATCCTGCAGCACACTGGCACAGGTGCCCAGTGTCAGGGATGTCCGTACAGGTGCCACCATTCTGGCATGTTTCCTCTGAACATTTGGTCACATTATCCTGGCAGTGCTCACCACCAAAACCAATTGGACAGTGGCAAGAATAGCCATTGACTCCATCGACACAGTAGGACTTATTGCCCTGGCAGGGGTTACTCTGACATTCATCAACACCCTGGGTGCAGTTGAGCCCTGTGAAGCCATCCGGGCAGAGGCAGGTGTAGTTGCCAGTTCCAGGTGTGCTTGTGCAATTGGTGCAAATTGCTTCAATGCATGCATCATACAGGTCATCACAGTTTATACCTGCATACCACACCGGTTCTCTGGGGCAAAGGCACACATAGCTGCCAAAGTGGTAGAGACAACTGCCACCATTGTTGCAAGGAGATAATAAGCATTCATTTTCTGCTGCTGTACACAGTAAGCCTGAAAATGAAAGACAAAGTTCCTGTTAAGAAAACACAAAATCATATTTCTTTACTGTCACTTTGCGATACAAGTTTCTTCACTGATCAGTGAGGCCTTCTAACTCGGCTCTTAGAAGGGCCGTTCAGTCAGATTTTCTTATAACTCAAACATACAAAGGTCTCTGTTAGCATTGCACGTCGTGGGGTTTGTGAGGCCAGTGTTTGTCCAGCTCATCCTTGTAACCCAAACTACAATATTTACCATCCTCAGCAGTTTTAGTAGCTAAACTAAAGGGAGAAAAACCACGTGAAACAGCTCACTGAGCTGCTGGCTTTAGTTTCACAGTGTTGTGATTTATTGAGTCCCCGTTTATATTAACACATAATATAAACACTAGTCAATATAACGGATGTACAGATGTACACAGTGCACAGTATTTAGTAACCAAAAACTACAAAAGTATTGTTCATCTATTCCTCTAAAATTAATAAAATTAATGAAAAAATATTAGTTAACATTAGTCTAGCATAAAATTTAACTATTAATATTTTGTGTGGAATTTCATTTATTTGAATTTATTTGATAAAATATAGGCAGTTATGAAAAATACCAACATGATCATTTACTGGAGCATGGAAATGTGAGTCAGGTTAACTGATCATTCTGTTTGCTGTAGGTGTAGGAAGGATTTGCCTTTGAGGTGCAAATGAGAAGAAGTATGAAGCACCTGCAGAGACGTTTATTTAACCTCAGCCTGTAGGAGCAATGATAAGAACAAATGTGGGCACTGCAAGAAAATACCCCGAGTGCCCTGAACACAAAGTCATTTCATTGGTTATATATTGAACCTTGCTTTATTATAGGCTCTTCCAAAGTTTCGGTCTAGCTGTAAAATTACTCTTTATCCCCCCTAAGGTAGAAGAAACACCTGCATGTCAAGAAAGCCCATTGTGACACCTTCCTCTCCTGCATCTCCTAACAAAGTGTTGGATTTTCACTACAGACATCTACACTCACAAATTTATGGAATTTGTGAAGGTGTTTTGAAGAAAATCACCCCAATAAAATGGCAGACACTGTGTACCAGTGCTAACAACATCCCAGTAACAATGTGTTTATATCTTCCCTGCAACGCCTACAGTCCTCATTTCCCACTGTATCCACTTTAACACCCCCGGTTCCTCTCACATGCATTTGCTATCACCTTCTTTATCTGCTCTTACTTCCTCCTCACATGAGTGTCTCGCGTCTCCATCCCCCACCTTTCTGCTTTGCATACCTGAGAAGTGCTGCATTGCTTGTTTCCTCTTTTTTAATTTGAATGTTGATAATAAGACCTGCATGCTCATTTATGACCAAAATATTAATAATCACATTTATAATGACTGGAAGCAGGAGGCAAAGAGAGCAAGACAGAAGATTAAAGGATGCAGTGAAGGAGCAGACAGAATACAATACTGAGGTTAAAAGGAGGCTGATAATCAATGTGGAGACTCTTAAAAACAAAGAATAGTAGTCTTCATATTTGAGTGTGCCACTGGTATAATTTCACCTTTTGAGTTTGCTTTTTTTTTTTTAATGATCAAATATCTAAAAGTTCCAAAATATTTATATATTTTTATACTGTTCACAGGGCAGCAAGGTGGTTCACACTATATCCCTCAGAGCAAGAATCTCCCATCTGGCTGAAGCCTGTCTGTGTGGAGCTTGTTCTCCCTGTGTGTGCATGAGCTCTCTGTGGGCACTGTGGCTCCACCCCACAGTCAAAGGCATGTTAGTCAGGAAAACACTTCAGTTGAAGCAGCAATGTGCACTACTCATTAGTTCAATGTTTGTGAACTCTTTAGCAACACAAATAGTTGGTTAAAGGACATCATTCAGAGTGTACGCTCGTTAGAGCTGGTTAACTATTGGTCCTAACGATGGTATCAGAATAAACTGGTAAGGTAGCACATCCTACTGCTGGTAACACAGTGTGTGTGTGTGTGTGTGCGTGTGTGCGTGCGATGTGGTCATGAATAATACAAATCACAACACATTTCAGCAGCACCTAAAACATGACTAATTTATTGACAAATGCAATTAAGGAAATCAAATACAGGAAATCTACCACATCCAATAAGTCTCAGTAATACAATATGTTTGTCTAGCAGAGAATCATCTATTAAAGATTAATATTATTATTATCAGCAGCAGCAGCAGTAGTAGTATT
>VUQR01014942.1:23626-37140 GCA_015108515.1 Hemichromis elongatus | reverse complement strand
TTGCTGTCCCCCCCCCCCCCCGCCCCCCTTTTTTTTTCTTTCCCTTGACTTGACTAAATGTGGACCTCTGTACATATTCTGACCCAGACATGTACATTTGTAACTCATGTACCAGTATTTTTTTTCTTTCTCTTCTTCCTGTTTTTATTTCGCTGGGCTGATTTGTTGCTGTTTGTGTTGTTCCAAAAAATCAATAAATCATTGTTTTAAAAAAAATCCACTGATTGGTAGACAACCCAGTCTACCATCTGAGCCACAGCCACCCCTAAAATATACTGCATTGTTTTTAAAAAGAACTTATGAATAATATCCAATATATTACCCTCTTTTAATAACATCCCCAGCACTGCTAATACTATAGTGGGTTATTTATTTAGTTAGTTGAGGGCATTGACACTGATGAAAAACCAGGTTCACGTCTCTGTTTCAGTCCTCTGAAGTAGCAGATAATGATACATATTTCCTCAGTAATGGCTTTGACAGCTTCTGGAAGGCTTATAAAGAAATTTTGTACTCAGATGTCAAAGCAAGAAGCTTTATTGTTTTATACAATTCCTTGCCCAAAGAATAAATAGTTTATGACTCAGTAATGGTTTGTGGCAACGTAAGTCCTTACATCTATTATTGTTAAATCATTCTAGGTATCACACATGCTGACTGCACAAAAGGAGCAGGCACTAGCTCAATTAGACATAGTACTTAAAATATTCCTCTGCCCACCTCTTATCAGCCCAGCTGTCTGCCTGAACTGCTCTCCTGTGTCAGGTCAGGGAAGCTGAGCAGCAGTGAAATGCTGAAAGCACAGCAGCTGAGCCATGTTGGTGATCTATTATGAGGGAAATCTGGAACTATACTCATGACCATTGACCCAGCAAGCTAAAGAGCTTGTAATATTTTTAATTGACAGCACATGCTACCAAACTTATCATAATTAAAACATTTTTTTTAAAACAGCAGAGCAGTTAAAACATACCTCATTTATGTGTTCACTTTAAACTAGAATCATGATACTGTAACTGATATAAATGACATGAAAAGAAAAATAAGATAAGGGGAAAAGATCCATTTGATATATCATGTCATATCTGAATTATCTGTGCTCCACAGATTACATTTTTTATCTTACATCACTACACAACTCTAACAATCACACAACTATTCTTCCTTTTTGTTATTTTTAATTGTGCTTGTGTTTAACTGATGGCAGAGGCTAAAATAAACACTACTCTTGTTATCTATGAAGCCTTTTGCCTTTAAGGAGCATGTGCATATTTTGCATATGTTTGATATATTGTATGCTCAGTGTTGGAGGACTCAACTATAATCAAAATATAGCTACTGCCACTGTGAAGTACATGCCAACAGATATAATTAAGTTACTATAATCAGCCATAAAGTGACTAGATATGCCAAGTTTTGTGTCAAAACTCTTCCAATGCTGAGTACCATGTCTGCAGCCCAGTTCGTGTAACATTACAGGAGCGCCTCTCTATAACTCCCGTAATTACTGCAGAGTTGGTCTAAACAAAGTCTCCAAAAACATGTGAAAGAGGCACAATAGCTGCAGTAGACAATTTTTGTTTTTTTTACTGCTTGGTTTAAATTAACTACTTTGTTTTATCATGACGTCTTCTTATTCCATTTATTCTTATTCCAATTAGTCGACTAATCAGATCATGTATCTATTAGACCTGCAGCTTATTGCACAAGCATGCATCTGCTATTATATAACTAGCATTAACTTACAGCTTGAAGTGTTTAAGGTATGTGCTATACAGGCAAGATGATAGTTTATTAAACTCTTAATGAAATTTGCAGATTGTCTCGGTGGAGTTGAATAAACTCAGCCGTCTGCTCCTTGCTATCTAAAATATAACAGGATACTAGTGTAAATTCTCGACCATCTTAAACTTCTGTTTAATCAGTTTTTTGTTTGACGTTTATTCAGCTGTGTGAAAACTATCATTTTAATCTCAGCCAAACCGATTTACTCACAAACAAATAAAACACAGAAAAAGTCAAAAACTGCCATATTTAAGTTATTAAGTGACTTATATATCATGTTTGACCTGAGTAGCGAAATACTATGGGTTTTGAAAACGATGTGCCGGGAATTCGCCAGCTCTACTGAGCCTTGAATCTGTGTGTATGGATGATGATGCTGATTATATGCCCCTCCACCCCACACTATTTGTATGACAGTAATTACAGTATATATCATGACACAATTACATCAGCTGCTAAGCCTGTCAGCATGTTGGCATTCAGACCCATTATTATTCAGCAGTCCTTTCTACAACACTGTATAGACACTTAGTACAGTGGACTGCATCTGCACATACAGACAGAAATTTAACACAAGTACTCAAGCCCCATTTGTGGTAGTTCATGATTCAGTAGGTGTCTGCATGACCACATTTTGCTATAAGAACTACAAAATAATCCCAGACATGCTGTCCCAGCATAATACTCTGAGGTGATCATTTGCAAGTTGATCCCCAAAATCTTTATTTTCCTACATTTCTACTATTGCAACACTTTGCAGTAGTATTTTATGTTGTGATTGAGCGTGACCATAAGTTAGGGAGGGAGCTGTAAATGTATGGCTTTTCCATTATAGATAAGAGCCACAGAGAGACAGAGGGAACCAGAATAGTGCATGTCCTTGATTTACCAGCATCGATCCCTATCTGCTCTCTAGCCTCTTTCATTTGCCATGGGTAAGAGTGTTTCAGTGTGTGTGTGTGTGTGTGTGTGTTGTATATGTGTGTATAAGTGTATGAGTGCATGAGTATATGAGTGTGTTCGGGGAGGCCCTATGGCTATGCAGAGCTCAGGCAGAGATAAGGTTATCAGAACACACCTAACTGATATGATTGGCAAGGTGACAGGAGGCCACTGCGAGCCCATAGGGGTTGAATTGCCACAAATACACACACACAAAATATACACACATTGACCGACCTTAAAATAAGTTTAATCTGTTGTTTATCCCTGTCACAAATGGAGGGAATATCTGCATGAAACACCACAGAGATGTCAAACAGCCATCGCAGACTTCAAAAGATGCCACTTATTATTTTCAGCTAGTGAGCTATCACTTTTGATAACAACAATCCCAAGAGACAAAGACATAGAAGGGGGGGAGGATAGCGAAGGAAATAAGGTAAGAAAGGAGAGAGTCGGAGAAAGAAAGAATAAAAACTTGGGTTGACAAAGCAGGTTTGCCGCTGCCTCTGTGAGATCATTAAACCTGAGCGGTGAAAAAGTGTGCAGACAGATAGTGACACAGAGATGGCTCTGTAACGTAAGACTGGGCTGAGAAATACAGGGAGAACGACAAGATGCAGGAAGGGATATTGAGGGAAAGAGACAAGGATAAGGTGATAGATAGGCGTTGGATACTTGATTGACTCAAAGACTGATGGGTACACACTACCAGAGGCGGACAGGAAAACATACAGCTGGTCAGAGGGTGAGGCACAAACAGACAAACACAAAGTTCACTCCCCCACTGAGTTTCCTGCTGAGTTCTTCTCAAGTTGAAATAAAAACACTGTATGGAAGAGAAGAGAGAAGACTGATGCTTAGTCAACTGATATCCATTTGTCAGTGATTGCTGAAAAAGCTTCATAATTTCATACCATATAATAGACTGTTTCACAGTAAAATATGAAATCAAATAAGTACACTTTACTGTTCTTACTACTCTATCTCCAGCTTATTTCCTCATCCTTTATTTCCTATCTCAATCTAAATCGTATTTCCGCCCCCTTTAACCCTGCTGTGGTCTCTGCTGCTAGTAAAACACATCCCTGATAAATGGCCCAACATATCCATCCCTTCACCTTATCAGCGTACAGAGGAAAAATGAGTTGCGCAGGAGTGGGAGGAGAGATGGCACAGAAGCAGAGGAGGAGGGAACTGTAAGGAAATAGAGGTTATGAGTGAACGATGATTGAGAAAATGGACCGGGGGATGGAAGAAGAGGAGAGAAGTTAAGCAAATGAAGATGGTGAAGAGGAGGAAGGCGAATGAGCGAGGATCACGACAAGCAGCCGAAAGGATAGTGATGAGATAGACACATAAAGCTAGAGAGGGCAGGGATAAAGTGGAGGGCAATGAGATGAAGGAAAAGAAGGAGAGAAAAGTAATGTGAGGGGCAGAAAGAGGCAGGACGGCAAGATGGAGAGAGAGATGGATCGGTCCTACTTGAGTGGACCCCAAGAAACAGATGAATCAGCGTGATGCATGATGGGAGCCATCCAATAAGACAACCAATCACAGGCTTTGGTCTAAATGGGATAACCAATCATGGGGCTTGGCCACTATCATCATTTCCTATTTTAGATAAGCCGCGGCACATTGTGTCGATCTTTTACCCCGCAGCAAGAAACCCTATATGTGTGTGTTTTCATGGGTCTGTATTTTACTGTGTGTGTGTGCAAGCATACGTACGTGCCCGTGGCTGTATTTTAATACCAATACATCATTCTTAGATATCATATATGTGCTATCCCTGGTGTGGCCGTGGATCACTTCTACTGCTCTGTTATTGCCACACAGAGAAGCGCTGAGCAGGCAAAACTTAGTATTCAACTTAAATTTGCACTTTCCTGGATAAGTCATGCACTCTTACAATATAGAGTTTTTTGATGCACACAATGCTAAAAACACCAATGACAACAAAAAATCTATCTTAACATCAATTTTATTTAATCTTAAATTTCCCTCAGGTGAAAACAAAGATATCCATCAAAAGGTTAAGATATTTTTCTTGTAGCAAATTCTGGTCAGCTTAATAAAGTTTTAGAAAACAAGCTTCCTGTCTGGAGTAAGATAAGAGCACTTAAGTTAATTCCAGTTTACTGTACAAAGTTCTTTTGGGATTACTTGTTTACTCCTATAGTGTAATGCCAGAGTGTTATTTTTCTGTAGTGTGTAGTCCTGTGGTCATTAGACTTAGGAATTGGAGAAGCCGTTAGCTCTGGAGAGGCAGAATTGATTAATGTTAGCTAATTAAGCTCGGGATTAGATGTTGTTTATCACACCGCACTTTGGGAGATGCGGTGCACAGGTACCAGTGACTAATATTATCAAAGACTCAGTTTAACCAGACATTGTAAGACACCAATACCAGAGCATCAATTGAAGAGGCAGCAGCAGAATATATTTCTTATTTTGCAGGAGAGTGCATGCACAGCAAAACAACACTTTCTCGTCCTGCCTGTCATCTCTGGGAGCATATACTTGTTGAGTCATGACATGCTGCACACTATTTTCACCATAACACTGCAATGAATAAAAGACTCCTGGGTTTTTATTCCAAGTCCAGGCTTTCTTTTTTGGCAGTTTACAGTAAGTGAATATCTATTTGTTGGCAGCAGAAACTTAGATAAGATCTGTTGGCCCATAAGACATGAGCTAAAAGTAAATATCAAAGTAACTGGTCACTTTTCATACACAAAAATTCTATTTTTAGAAAATGTATAACTTAACTGTTGCTGTAGCTGTTGTTGTTTTGTTTTGGATTACTTTACCTGATAAAGTAAAGTTTTCTTGCAACCCCAGAGGTGCTACAGAGGAAGTGATGGAGTTTCAGTGCTGGAGCTGTTTGAGTGGGCATCATGGGAAACTTGAGCTGTTTGGACAATACTATGGACACAATCAGCCATGGATCATTAACTGATCCTGATCCCCTTCTGCACCACTTACTGGATAGATAAATAATATGTTAACCACCTCAAATTACAATACCTCTTTTCATTTTAGATTTAAGCTCAATATTGCATCATATTTTGGTTTATTGAGCCCTTCATTTTTTGGTATTTTCTATTTAACTGACCTCCTCTACTAGTGTAATTTTTTGTAACATTTCTGAGTTGTTTTTCCATCCATCCTATTGATCGTGACTGATGACTAGGCTGAACCTATCCCAGATATCTAGGATAAGAGGCAGATATGTTGCCAGTCTATCATAAGGCGTGTGAGCTATTCTAGCCTGATATTGTATTTTCTGTTTATTTCATTGAGTTGGTTTTCATGTTTTTGCTGCTGTAGCAAAAATGAGATGATGTTTTTCTTACCTTATTATCTTATTATGATGGCAAACGTGTATGTTTCTGTATGTGTGTGTGGGGGGTGTTTGTGTATGAGGGGTGCTGGAGACAGAAAGGCATTGTATGATACAGTATTCATGGAAGGTGTGAAGGTCAAAGCATCAGGATGTGCTGTAATTGTGGGAGACATTTTAATTAAAGCATTTTGAGAGGGTTTTCAAGGGGTTACAGCCTGTGGGGTGCAGACTGATCCTACTGTCACAGAAACTCACAAAGACTGACGTGTGTGTGTGTGTGTGTGGTGGGTGTTACTGTGAGTCCATATCTGTGTGGGCTCATGCGTATCAACGTGGGTAGACAGACAGCTCGAGTCCCTTAGCACTGTTGTGACAAGCTTGTTTGAAATCCTCCAAAATAGATTCTTTTCTCTCTTTATTTATTTTTTGCTTCCCTATCTCCTAATTGCTTTTTTTGCCCATATATTTTTTCCTGCACTCCCTTCCAGCAGGACTTCCTCCCCACTATATAAAAAAAGCACACTTTGTTTCCATAAGACATACTGCCTCTCATTTTAAGTCAGGTAAACATTTTGGTGAGGTTTGCTGTGCTATTTATAAGCCAACAGAGAGCTGTGGCGCAGAGCCGTTTTAGAGAGAACCCTGTTTCTTTGACTTGACTGCGCGGTGAACTAACACAATAGCTCAGGTTTATTAAAAATATATAGCGATGACATAAATTATTCCATCCTCATAGGGATGTAATTATTTTGACAGCAAAGAAAAATGGGGCTAAGACTGCAACCATCTAGCAGCTCAGTGAGCCTGCACAGTAACATTGTTGGCTATTGTGATGCCACTGCCACCAATCCAGCAACTCCTAACCTAATGCTACTACATACTATAAGAATGGTTAAATTCAGTGGCTTAGAGCAGAAACTATAACGGCAGTTCAACTATGGCAAAAAAAAAAAAAAGTAATTATTATTTTAGTCAATATTGGGATCACATAAAACACAGTTATTCGCCCTCCACAATGGGAGATCTTCGAGGGATCAGATGTCCAAGCGGTGGACTTGAAGTCAGAGGAAAGCAACGCAGGGCTGATTGTGAATGAAAATAAATTCTGATTGACCGACAAGCTCTAGGGACATTTGGAAGTCAATATCTTCTTGTTGAATGTAATTAGTCTGCTGGCATATTTTCACAAGTACTAAAATCACAATTTCTGTGTCTGTTCTGTGTAAATGATATATGGAAGTCGATGCAGTTACATATTACAGTTCTTGCTCTCATATGACGACTGCATTCCAGGACTGCGGTTCACTCCAAATGGATCCCTTTTCGCACGCTGCATTACAGCTCTGTGTTTCTGTGTGTGTGTGTGCGCATGAGTCAGTGGATCTGTGCTGCAGCTTTGTTCTTGCCTTTCTATGTGCTGCAGTATTGATTCCTAATGGCCAGAGGCTGGCTGCCTATCGATCTGAGTGCTTCCATGAACATGTAAGATGACTTATAGTATGTGTGTGCCTGTGTGTTCAAGTGTGCACATAACATTGAAACTGTTGGACTGTACCTGGATGATAGGATGATTGATAGGCAGGGTGGACAGGCTCAATGAAATACCAGCGTAATTTTACCCACATAAAATCATGAAATACTGTGGCCATGTACAAACAAGCTCAACAGCACACAGGGGAAATAAAAGCTTTGACCATTTAGCCAAAACAGAGTATCTCATTAAGAGTATCAGTCAAAAGCCTGGGAGTGGAGAGCATCCCCACTCCAGATAGTGCTGGACTAAGCACTTAGCTGGACAAATTTCTTTCCACCATATCTTAAGGCAACTGGGATGAATCTAAACAACCGAGCAAGAGGAAAGTGTGCACATGAGTCTGCACGTGTGTGTGTTTGTAAAGTATTTGGGGTATGCTGTCAAGCTGTAGCGCATACCACAGATAAAGATGAGATTCATGTTTCACTATTTTAAAAGTAAACTGCCAGAAAACATTGAAGTAAAATCCCGTTAGAACAGACTGTATGAAAAAATCTGAATCCTCCACAGAAACAACACAGCACAACACAACACAGAGATTTTGTAGGAAAAGACAACAACTGCACTGCCATCAGATCAAGACCGAGGTCCCTCTGTGCCAAAACATAATTTTCGTACGCGTGGAGAAGTTAGACTTTTTAGAAAGGTGTATTTGTTTACTGATGCTCAAACACTTATCCTAAGAGGTTTTGTTTCAAATCATCATGAAACTAATTTGTTTCAGAAAATAAGCATATTATAAAGCAGCCATATACTGAGAAGATGTTGGGTTGTACATTTTGAAAACAAGAATATTCCTGTCTGTTCCAGGAAACCGAGAGAAACGGGACACATACATGTCTAAAAAGGGAACTGAAATAAACAGATGTGTCTCTGTCTCAGAGAGGATCTATTTATTCGTAGTTTATAACTTGTAATTATGAGTTAAATGTAAATCTCTCAAAGAAACAGCAATTTCCATTTAAGAAAAATTATTAACTGGCTTGGGCATCTTCCTTGTAATGATCTCAGTCGCTTGACCTAGCTTCACCAGATAGCTCTAAAGCAGGGGTGCCCAATCCCAGTCCTCAAGAGCTACCATCCTGCAGCTTTTAGATGCATCCCTACTGCACCACAGCTGAATCAAATGGTTTGACAAAGGTCTAATAACAAGTCATTTATTTGATTGGGATTGGGCACCCCTGCTCTAAGAAAACCAATGAGTCCAATTTGAATGCAAACAAGTTTTTTTTATAATGCAGGAAAGGTATGTGATGGCAATCTTACACATTAAAGTAAATCAATCAGAATTTTTTCTCGGCTTCATTTTTCTGAAAGCTAACAGTTTTTTTTCTACTTTCCTCAATTAATTTGAATTACAAATTAAGACATTTGTCAGCCTTCTTCTGTAAATGAGTGTTTGGGTGTCTGTGTTTGGGGCTTACCCGTGCAACCCTCACATGGGTTTTATATATATTTATATATAGTCATCACGATAGAGAGATATGATCTTAGTTTGAGAAACTCTCAATATATGATATAATTATAGCAACTTCTCTGTGAGCCTTCTGTGTTTGTGCTTATGTGCATAAATTTAGCCATGCATGCATGTGCACATGTGGCTGTGTGCATTCATCTCTATGCTATAGGGAAATTATCCTGATTGCCTCAATGAAGAAGGCATAAATCATACCCTCCGCTGTAATCATAAGCAGCAGTTTACATTTACAATAAGTCTTCTTATCACAACTGTGCAGGGTATCTTACAAATCAGACCGTGACACCTGTTTCACTTCGAGGGGGTCTGCAGATAATGTGCCTAAACCCAAACAGTGATATTTCATACTTAAATAATGATCTTTTGTGGTTGACATACTGCGTAAAGACTACAAGTCTCTGGCCAGAGGCCATTTTCTGGTCTTGGGATTAAAAAAAACAGAATCAATATTAAAGTAAGAGAATTAATGAATGTTTAAGTGGCTGCTTCAGACTCCTATTGATCAGATGGCATTATCAGTAATGTTGAAACTATCCAAGTTGAACAGTGATCCTCACACTTTGAGCAAATCACCCTAGATATTAACACATGGATAACTGACAGACTGAACATCTGTTAAGCGGATGTCAAGACTGAACTGGCGTAGTGTGAGAGTACCCCCGTTACTTTCCAAGGAGCAAAGAAAGTGTAAATGCAGACACAAGTTAATACGTAAAACCAACCGCACGGTTCAAAACTTATGCTTAACAATAGCAAAGCTGCCAGAGATGGCAACAATGTGCTGTGGGGAAAACACCCACACATGTGCACCTTCATGTACAGTACACAAATACATGACACATTATAGTGATGTTAAGGTGCTTCATCTGTTTAGAGTCTTATTAATTATGGATGCAGATATGTATTCTTCTGCATGACAACAACATTAACCCTCAGCGAGAGTTATAAAATGCTGTTGTCTGCGTGAACAAGAAGTCTTTCAACAGATGGTCCGGGATTATATGAAGAGACAGAAGCTACTGAGATGGCTTAAATCCACAGACGAACTGTGGAAAGTTGTCCATGCTGGTTGCCAAGTACCTTGATAATTTGTGCACAAGTGTGGGAAGAAGTGCAGTTTTACAGCAAGGGCTTGTCAATTTGAATACTAATGTGAATTAACTTGTTGTTGATGTTTAAGTCCTTTGTAAAAAGTCTAATAAAATTGCAATGTGTTTTGCATGTTATGATTATGCACATGAATACTACTACTTTGTTTTTTTTTTCTTCTCCCTCATTTTTTTGTTATCTCTCTTTACAGTCCACTTCACTCCCAAATCACACACACACACACACTTGGATTGTTTTCCCTCTTCCTCCACAAAGAGGGAAGGCACCGGATCACGGACACTGCAGCTGCCAACATCACAGTAGGGTTATGATTGGGATGCACAGTAGAAGTGTATGTGTGCATAAGCACTATAAAAATAAGGCTAGCTTTAGATGGACCGCAGGGAGACGGTAAGCAAGTGAGGCAATTATGCGATCTGACATTTAAACACCCACCCTTGTTTTAGCACTCACCATACATATGCAGTTTCCTTTTAGATGGAAGGATTGACATATTCGCCTGTAAGAGGAAAAACAAAGAAATGGAGTCTTGCGTCTTCCCACACATGCTTTCTGTCTCTTATGGCACTTGTGCTTTACAACAATAGACAGTGGTTTTGAGATCTGTGCGTGTGTGTGTGTGCGTGTATGTGTGTGTGTGTGCGTGCGTGCATACACATGGGGGGAGCTGTCTGGAGTCCATCCATCTCAGTTTTGCTCCTGGTCTGTCTCAACCAAACTCAGATAGCAGGGCTGGCTCAGGTTAGCAACCAAATCCTTGCTTTAGGCATACAGTACTTTCCATTAATTTAGAGCATTATTTTAAGTCTAAAAACTCTTCCAGTGGCTCCATAAATACCAATGTGAGTTTGCAACGCACGTCTACAATTTGAATTTACCAATCACCTAATAAAAAATTGTAGTTATTTTCAGAATTTCACATCCTCAAACCTCAGTAGTTACACGTACTCGCATTTCTCTGTAGCTGGAAGAAGAGAATCAAAAGCAGTCCACTCCATTTATCCTGAGGGAAATCCAATCATATCAACAGAAACAAACAACTTAGCTTATCAGCATGGCTTCCGATTATTAGACTCAAATTGCAATTTACCCTGAGTGACCTCTCTGCATTGGTTTATCACTTTCATTTCTAAATGCAGGTCTCTCCTTGCCATTTTTCATTTGCTAATACAGAAAGAAGGGGGGAAATAAGGGATAAACAGGTCACGCTGCATGACTGATCGTCGCAGTGATTACATGAGTAACGATGGGATCTGAACCTCTCAGACTAATCTAACATTAGTAAAATTGCCAAAAAAGTCTTTATATGATGTTTAGAGCATAATGTTATATCTGCATGAGCCTAATGGAGATAATATGTGTTTAGGGTATTTAAAGTCAGCACTCTGATTGAGCTGGATGAAAAAGAGTTCTAATCCCAATACTTTGCATTTATAAGCAAAGTGCTGTCAATTTACCCCAGGACTTGCACAACAGATGTTTATCTGTACGTGTTTATTTGTATAGCTCCCTCAGGCTACAACACTCCTCAGCAGTGACCCACAGCACCACCGCCCCCATCCCGGCACAGGACAGTACACACTAACAACACGTTCACACCTCGTGCTGATTGTATGACACTCAGCCCAATAGCTTCTGACAGGGGTGGGGTATAAATGGCCCGTAAGTCAACTGCTAGGTCATTGTCTTCAGGGGGTGTCAGCTCCATCAAAACTAACTCAGTCATATATGCATGGACACACACACACACAGACACACACACATATACATAAATATACACTGTATATAGACACAGAGGGACCATCAATGCTCAATTCAAAAGCCTGCGTCTCTGATGGGTCGGGGATTGCATTAGTGCCTCTGGCAGCTTGCACATCTGTAAAGGTGCAGTCAATGCTAAAAGATTTTTACAGGTTTTGGAGCAACATATGCTCCTATACAGATGACATCTTTTTGCAACAGTCTTGCATATTTCAGGAAGACAATCCTAAACTGAATCTTCCATCTATTACAGCGGGATGAGTTCAGACGCAGAAGTGGCCTGCCTGCAGTCCAGTCCTTGCATTATCGAAAATAATCATGAAACAAAAAAGTACAGCAAAAAGAGCCAGGACTGTTACACAGCAAGAATCCTATATTAAAAAAGAATGGGAATTCAGTGATTTAAAAGAAAAGATGCACCACAGAGATAAGCATAGCCATGTCTCAACTTTTTTGAGACATCAAATGCTGCCATCAAATTCAAAATAAGCTTGTTTTTTTCTTAAACTTAGATTTTCTCAAACTAAACATGTATGTTTTCTATGTTCTAGGTGGAATAAAAGGTGGCTTTATGACATCTGCAGATTATTTCATTCTGTTTCTATTTGTATTTAACACAGCATCCAAACTGTGAAAAGGTTGTATTTGTATCGTCAGCAACCTGGGTGAGCTTGATGAATGCATCCCTGGTGAACTGAGCTCTTCAGTACCACTGTGTCTGAAAAAAAAAGGAAACACACCAAACAACCATGTATTTCTGCAGTGTCATGACAGCTGTGCTGCACAGCTATTTTACTATTCCCATGTAATGCGTACTCACTTCCACCCTCGTGGTGACTGAATTCATTCTGATGAAGTTTCTCTGATATCTTCAAAGCTTACAGCGAATCTCCATATTCTCACGCAATTCTCTGTCTTCCTGTCTAATCAAATTAGGATTTCTCTGCTCTGCGTCCAGTAAGATTACCATCCCTGCTCCCTGTGGTAACATCAGCAGCTTTGACCTGTACCTCTCCTGTAGGGTGTCTGCCTGGTGGTAGATGAGCCCACAGAAACCATGGTACATCTCCCTCCCTTTCTGAAAGCACTGGCCTGACGGATCTGATCCAGGGAGGCTTGACGTCTGCGAAAAGCACACCGCTTTGAGTCTGTTTGGTTTCCTCCCGCAGAGGAAAATGAATCTCGTGTGGACACACTGTCAGATTATGTTTTCGAGAACAGGCCATGGATGCGATACTGTTCTGGCTCACTCGTCCTCTTTATGTGTCTTGTTATTTCCTCTGTCTGTCTCTCCCCTTTTTTTCACATACACACCACCCACTGTAAGGTCTGCCTATGATGTCTGACTGCCCTTTCTCTTGAATGACTACACAATACACTGGAGAGCACCCACCAGACACTTGTTCTCCGAGTGTGAGTGGATCACATTTCAACACTGTTTGACCATCAAAGAGGTTCAAGTGTTCAAGCAGATACCTTTTATGCTGTCGGAAAGCTCTGTCGCTCCGCAGTCTGCCAATATGCCACTACAAAGGCAGATGGCATTTAAAAGAGTT
>VUQR01014942.1:0-23579 GCA_015108515.1 Hemichromis elongatus | reverse complement strand
CTGAATCTGCAGCTCCATTAAGAATCCAATGGTCCCACAGAGTTTCACTGATTAGAGGGAGAGAGAGTGATTGGGGAAGAAAATGGAGGGAGACAGGGGGACTGTGGCCAGTAAGGGTTTGTATTTAATGGCTCTTCCTTCCCTACTAAGCCATTTTCCTTTCCTAAAGCTCACTCTATCTTTCGTTTGCACCGTTTGCCTGCCCATTCTGTCTTAGTTCCTCTTAACATCGCTGCCTTTACACACACATGCAGAAACTCACATTCAAAGAGTTTAAGGCAGGGAAGAAATGCAAAGCGAGCAATACTGTACACATGCAGCACTGTATATTACCCTCAGCCCATTTTGCTGAATTTTTATGGGGGTTACAATAAAGTCTAGTTATTGTGGAACCAGATAGTCCCCGAGCCCTCATCATAAACAAATCTCTCCTTCACCAAGCTGAGGAAAGGTTGAAGGAAGAAAAAGGAGAAGTCTGGAGGGGTAGGAGATAATGGGAATGGAAAGGGGAAGTACTGTAAGAGAGTAATGCAGAGCAGCTGTAAGAGGATAAGATGGGGATGGAGGTCAGAGACAGGTGAGTGGTGTGTACAGGGAATATTTAGCGGACGGTGACAGTGTCACTGATCAATATGACGCAAAAGACAGGACAGCCTGAGATACCCGTGACAACAGACTCTGAAAACATCTCAGAGAAATGCATTAAATATGATGCAGCAAAGCCCGGAATTCTTAAATTCAGAAAATCCTTTTGATTTGTTATGTCTGTCTCAAATGAACACAAGTAGTCAAAAAACCACACAAGGTTTGACTATCTGACTTGGTTTTGCTTTTAATCTATGCCCTAAAGCTTGCTGCAAGCTAATACATAGACAACTATTAGAATACAGCTCACATGATGTGCATCTAAGAAACCCGAGGACTAGTCAAATGTACAGTCATTCATTCCTAATTTATTGGAGAGGAGATGTTTTCCTACGTCATGACATACAACCTTTATGTTTTATTGTGTTCATATGCCAGCTGCGTGACAACTGTCCCAGTGTAATAAGTTTCACAATAGTCAGAATATCATGCAGCTACAGTTTCTATAACCTCATGGACTCATTATTACAGTAAGTCTAACAATGAATACAGCACTTTGCAAAATTCTTGAGCCAGCTCTGATTGCATGATATTTTATTAGAAAAAATGGAAGTAGGTGCAGCAATCATGAAACATGTTAAAAGTAAATACAAATGTAGTAAATAAACTATAAACACAGTTTGTATAATTCTATTGTTTATTTAATTTAGGCTCGACCCTCTTAGGAAATCTTCCTTGTAATTCCTTTAAGCGGTCTTCAGGAATACTTTTCCAGGCTTCCTGAAGGTCACACAAAGTTCTTATTTGGATGTTTCTGCCTTTTGTTCCATTTTCTGTCAAAATGATCCCACACTGCTTCAGTAATGTGGAGGTCTGGGCTCTGGAAAGGCCAATCCATGACTAATAGTGTTCCTTTGTGTGTTTGTCTGTCCAGGTATGCTTTTACTGCATCGGCAGTGTGTTCGGGGTCATTGTCAAACTGAAAAACATCAGTGTGACAAACCATATCAGAAGCTTTCCAACTGGTATTTCATGATTTTGCTTTTCTTAAATTTTCCTTCATATTTCCACCAATTTTGACAAAATCTCCAACACCACTGTCTAAAATGCAGCCACATACCATGACAGAGCCTCCACAGTGTTCAGCAAGTACTGTTGTACATCTCTCCTGATGACCTCTGTGCATATTGGTGACAATTTAAACAGCTCAAATTTAGATTCATCGGTGTATATTGTTATATGAGAGATGTATAATGTTGTAGAACCACTGAGTCTGATTGTTGTGTATTCTTGTGGCTTCTTGACAGCCACACTTCCACTGAGACCATTGATAAGGCTTCAGTGAATGGTAGGATGGATAAACTGAAGGGCCAGATGTATCTCACATGTCCCGTGTCAGGTTTTTTTTTTTCCTAGTTCTACTCTTTATCTAATATAGATATTCTTTAGGCCTGCAGCTTCTATTATCCTCCACTTTTTCTGTCCCTTCGGCTCTTTTATTGAGAAAACTCTGAACGACATGCTGGCATGTGCTGAGTTTTCAGTTAATAGCTCTTTGGGAATCACCTTGTACTGACATATGACAACAATTCACTAATAACATTTAACACATAAAGCAGAAAGCCAAACACTACCATAACAGGCATGGTGGGACATAATCACCATCTTTAGAGCCTACATTAATCACAATTGTGGACTACAGTGTCAAAGTGCGCCCACTAACAAGCGTCTGTCAGTTTAGGAGGGTCTGCAGGTTCTCCTGCTGCAAAACAGGAATTATGTTCAAAATGATTGGTGGCTGACTTTGAACTTTTTCCTTACGGGGTACTCAATCATAAGCTAGCATGCCTAGATTTATACGTATAAAAATTTTGAGAAACAATCCTACAGGAGTTATTATTTTTATTTTTAAATTTTTATCCATTTATACTTTGCAATATTTATATTCTAAATATTAGTAATACAATCATCTTTAAACTTTAACCTTTGTATATATTAAACTGAAATGTGTTTAAAATGTGTTTTTTTATTGAAGTGCTGATAGCTGATAGCATCTTCCAAAAATGTGAACAATTCTTTGAAATGACAAGCCCAGTCATGCTGGGGTTTAAAATCATTATCAATCATTGTATCAATATGTTGTACTGTGAAACAAAAAATGAATGAGCTCCAAAAACCTCATACAAAATTGCATGAACATCCATATATTTCTCTGAATCTGTATCAGTTCTCTGAAACCAGTGCCATTATAAAATTAAACTGACTAAATAAACACTACAATTTTTACCAGTCTAATGACCTCTCATGATAACATTAAGCCCAGATTGTTTTTACACTTAAAAAGTGCATCTTGCTCCAAAGTATTTTTTTATTTACATCTTCCACCTTTTATACAGTTCTGAAAAAGATAGACCAGTCTCATGAAACACAGCTGGATTCATCAACTGCTTTCTCTATGATATTGTGTAATTTAGCCAAAGCTGCTACACAGACAGGTTGACAACAACTGGGTAACAGCTGGCACAGCCAGAAAATAAACATTTAGATGCATCATCCCTTTGGGACAGCAGTCGCTGATTAAAGTGCTGCTGTGCTAAAATCACCTATAAAAAGAGCAACAGAATGACAACAATTTGTGTTAACAGGAAGCCTAATTCACTTTCAGCCAAAGTTATTTATTATTTATTGTTACATGTGATTTATTTAAGTTGCAAAATACTCTACAGTACATTTGTTATGTTCAACTTCTAACAGAGAATAAATGACATTCAGTCTCATCACATTTAGGAGTAAAAATGATCCATTAGCTTGACAGATTCTGTTCTCAGATAAATATAGATATCAACGGATATGAAAAAAACTTAACATCATAATTTTTTCCCACATCACCCAGACCTGGGACACGGTCAGTCTTTCTTTATTCAACATCCATTTGGACATTTCACATGAAATCCCATGTGAATGCCACTCACACATTTCTAACCTTATCTTCTAAGCACATGAAACTTACTTGGGGAACTCTTTTTTTTTTTTTTTTGTGGGTTTGCAGTAAAACAAATGTCTGTTTCTGGAAAGTCAAACCGTGTTCCCTGTGTGAGATCTTTATGGTGTATCAATGCTTTAATGTGTTTTAAGCTGATGAAAAAAGAGAAACTTCAGTCCAGACAAGAGGAAGCAGATTAAGTAAGAAAACTAAGTTCTTTATGAAAAGCAGAGATTAAATTTAAATGTGAACTGAGTCGATGCAGGCCTCTCCATTCTTGTATAATGGAAATTGATTGCTGTGTCTTTTAGGATGACTCTCACGCTGTACTAAACCACAAATTATCAGAATGAAAACATTATTTGGATTGACTGATAGATTTGCCTCGTGCACTCACCTGTAAAAGAGTCCATCCTTTATCCTCAAGCCTCAGACCATTCTTTCGGGTGCAGAAGAGGGCAATTGAATTAGCCCCACCCTCTCCGGCCCACAGCGAGTGATATGGGACTGGATTCCATTACACAAACTCTATCTAACCCAGACTGCGGCCTATCTAAAACTCATATCCCTGACAACACTCCATACATCAGCCAGAGGCTAATACACTTTAATAGGCAGAGGGCTCACCCATAGAGATAGGATATGACCTGTCTCTCTTTCTCACTCGCGTTGGCTACCATTTGTTTTGTCTTTTGGCACAAACTTACAATTTTCACTTGCACTTCTTGCACAAATTGTCTCACGCTTTGTCTCCATTTATCCGGCTTGCTCGCTTCTTATCTCTGCTACTTCAGTTCACTCTCATTTGCTCCTTTTCACCCATTCCTCATTGCTTTCGGGCTATCATTTACTGCATTGCCGTTTCCATTGTAGTGTGTAATTGTAAATTATAGCAGACGAGTTATTAGTGAATGTGAGGTGGAGGCTCATCACAAGGAGCTTCTCTCTCATCAGTATGACCCTTTGTTCTCCTCATACGCATTTACATCATTCAAACAATGTCCGTTTTGCTATTTTTGACCAGATCTAATCAAGGACTGGAGTTACATATTATTATTATTATTATTATTATTATTATTATTATTATTATTATTATTATTATTATTATTATTATTATTGACACCACATAAACTCATTCTGAAGTAGACAATTTTTACAAATTGTTTGCCAGAAGATTTTAATTGACTTTTTTGTTTTACCCAAGTTAAGCAAAGTGCACCCTTGTGATAAAATGACTGAAGTTCATCACTATAGTTAAATCACCCATACAGTCTGTGAGTGGTCTCTAGCCCTATCTGAAAACAACCAGTTGGAGTAATGTGTATTCCTCTAAGTGGTTGTGAGTGGTCACTGGAGGTTGCCAGCAGTGACTAACATGTATTTGGTGACAAAGAGCTGCAATTAAAATCTCCCTGTAATTGCTTTGGTTGTTATTGGGTCAGTAGTTTGCAATGAACACACCAGAACACGCCATCGAACACTCTCAAACTGCTCACCAAACAGTAGTGATCGTCCAAGCTAATTATTGGTGACTGCAAAAGTCTACTAGCCACCAAAGCATCTGCAATTGTTTCTGCAACTGCAACTGCAACTTCACCGGATAGCTGGCCAATTTCACCAACTTCAACTGACAGCAACCATTCGTCAACTGGTCATGGACTACACATTTTTTTTAGGAAAAAGAGTTTTCCAACCTGCCTCTAGGTCTCTTTGTGACTGAGGCCTTAACCGTTGAGGTGTGTGGCTAGCAGGTAAATAGCACTAACTGTCTTTTAACAATTCCCCTTAATTTATGCTGGCCAAACAACCAGAAAAGAAAAAGTAAAACCCATCTGCAGGGATGTTAACAAGCATCTGGAGTGAAAAAAGAAGAGTGAAAATTGAGACGATGCATCATCCAGAGAAGTGGGTGCAGACACACACCTCAAAAATTAGTTTACAATATATGAGAAGATGCCTGACCTCAGTGCAGAAGAAGACCCACTCACATGGTGAAGTTAAAATGAGAAAACTTTACCTCGCTAAGTATTTGTGTATTGTGTCTTGAAGCTCAGCTTGAGAACGTGCATTTAGCATGTCAAGGCTCATTTGCAGTCCGAGAAGGGTACTCTTCACTGACTCTCACACTGTCACTCTCATCTCTAAAGCAAGTCTGCATGTATAAAAAAAAATGTTTTTTTTTCCTTTCTTTGTTACTTGAAAATGACTAAAACTGCACTATTATCAGACTGAACTTTTCATTGTGTTTTTTTTCCCTTGGTATGAGAATCTGTATTAAATATTGATATTTTTCACAGTATTGTATCAAAGTTGAAATAACACGACAACAGTAACCTGTTTTGAAAATCATTACCAAGTGGAATATTAAAAAATAAATGGGATTTAAATACAAATCCTTAACACATACATGGCTAAACCTTAAGTATCTCCTATTTCCAAGATATCTCTTGTTCTTCTGTTTCTTCTTAACGTTACTGTACATGCCTTCTTCCTCTTTGTTTCTCTTTTTGGTACATGTCTAACAACATCAAAGGAATGCGTCAATACCAAGGCTAAGGAAGATGGACGCAAGAGGAAGATGAAGAGAGTAGTGGTGGGGGCGTGCACATGTGTAAAGGCAGCAAATAAGCACTCAGTATGTGCAAGTTCACCTTTGGAGTTGATTGTAAAGTGTGACAAACTACAGTGAAGCCCTATTGTCAGTCATTTTTTACATATAACTTTCAATCAGCATTAAGCTCTAAATCAATCTGTTGATAATGAAGAAAAATATGTATTATAATCAATGCAAAAGAGTCAAAACACACAAGCTTAACTTGGGTTCAACCATCTGAAAATGTCAGGCAGTGAAGACACGGTATTTCCATGAATAGCGTGTTTCTTAAATACCGTTGGAGCTAATGAAAAAGATTTGTGTTTCTTTTCTTTGTTTGATTTTTTGGGGGGTGGGTGGTACTGAGGTGGTACAGGTATGTAGCAGTCAGACTGATGATTGATGAAGAACATATTAAATAAAAAAATAATAAAAAAGATATGCAGTAGTAAATACAGTCAGCACCCAGTGAGTCTGTGTTTTATTCTTTGACAAAAAGCAGCATTTCACTCTTATTTTTGACTTTTGACTAAAAAGATTACCCACAAATACTACATGATAAAACAGGAGTTTGTGTTCAGTGTCTGGTAAAAGTATTACTGTGAGTTTTATACACGAATTCTGGTGTAAAAATAAATTATTGTATAAGTGCATATAGAGATGTTATGATGATGGATACCCACTTTCATTTCAAAGAGTGCAGAGGCTTATGTGTGTATGCGCCACCCCATGTGTGCAACCCCTCAGACAACATCTGTTCAGTTACAGGCGAACATGTTGAAATGGAACTACAGAAAGGCAGAATTTCAAATTTACATCAATCCAATTTTCTTGTGGGAAAGTTGGAGTTATCCTGATTGTCATTAGGCCAAGGGTGGGGTACAAACTGCACAGTTCATCAGCCCATCACCAGGCTAATTGCCTGTGCACCTTTGGCACATGGGACATCCTGGAGTAATACCTGGAGAGAACCAATGCAGACACAGATACAACTTGCAAATTCCATATAGAAAGCCCCCACCCTGGATTTAAAGACAGGACCCTATCACTGTAAGGTGACAATGCTAACCACTGCAAGAACATGCCGAACCAAAATGTGAAAACAAATAAAAGATTAAAAAATATATTATTATCTGATATTATTAGTTTAATACATTCACTGGAACATGACCTTGATGGCAAACTATCATGCGTCAACCCCTAGGATCATCATCTGTCTCGATATCCCCTTTTATGACTGGAAGTGTAGTTCTGCTTCCAAATTTCATCAAAAATACAAACAGGTGGCACAGGGTACTTTTCTGCCTGGAATCCTTGGATCCCGGCCATTATTTACTCTAACACGTGCCATCCAACTTGGCACCACGAACCTCTGGCATCCCAGCAGTACGAGCAGCACTTGTGCAATATTAGACAGGTGATTTACTGTTGTGGCTAACCGATACAGATAGAATAAACACACAGTTACCCTTGTCATAACCCGGCTCAAAGGATGTGACAAGTAAGTGGGAGACCACACACAAGCTTGTAAGGGCTATAAGATTTTTTAAGAACAAACTCAAACGCGGGTTAAATGATACAACAGCCATAGCTGAACAAAGGAGCATAATGAGCCACAAATGAAGAGAGAGAGGTCCAGTCAATGTGGCTTTATATACTGGGACTGACCTTCTCAGGTGTGCTGTATCTATAATTGGGTCAACTCCACCTACCACATACCTGAACGAGACAGGCAACAAGAAAACAAGGCCAGCCCACTGGCTATTACACCCTGCTTGAATATGATTGACTGAGGTGTGCTCTCAGGCAGATTATTACTGTGCCAAATAAATTACTTCAAATGTTTCAGACCCTGATTTACAGGTGAAGTCAAGACAGAATAGAGAAACAGGAAAAGCTTACTCTTCCCTTCATAACCAGCTTAAGACCTTAGCTGAAAATGTCAATTGGCAGTCAGAAATATCTCCCGAGAGGCAGCTGACCCTTGAGAAGTCAGAAGGAAAATATTCAGCCATTTCAATCTTCAGGGTTCAGAAGTACAGACATACCAGAAACTGACAAGTCAATGAGTCTGATGAACATCTATCAATGTCACATGATAAACACCTGTGCTCTCCGAAGTATCTATATCGGTGAAGAAGACTGACTTCCTCTTCACAAAAACAGAGTGCTACACACTTTAAAACCATCACTCTCAATTAAAAATACACTTACCAGCCAGTTTATTAGACACACCTTAGTGGTACTGGTTTAGCTTGTAGTTCATCTCTAGTCACCTCGGGTATTTTATGTATACTAGATGCTTAAAGTCCACACATAAAGCTAACTTAATTATACACTCACCATCCACTTAGCTTGACTTGCCAGTAATGGGTTGGACCTTCCCTTGCCCTCAGAACTGCCTTAATTCTTTATAACATTGATTCAACAAGGTGCTTGAACCGGTCCTCAGAGATTTGGGTAAATATTGACTTGATAGTATCACACAGCTGATGCAGGTTTTAACAGCTGGACAAGTATGACGTAAATCTCTTGTTCCACCACATCCCAAAGGAGCTTCAGTGGATTAAGATCTGGTGACTGTTAAGACCATTTTAGAATGGCCACTGTTGTGTTCAAGAGATCTTTTAAGCTTAGAAACATGGTGTAATATGCTGATGAAAGCAGCCATCAGAAGATGGTACACAGCAATCATAAAAGGATAATAAAAACGGTTGAATTTCTATTGTGCTTTTCAAGGCACCCAAAGCACTTTACAAGTCCACACATATTCATTCAATCTCACACACTGGTGGAGGCGGTAGGGTAAAGTGTCTTGCCCAAGGACACAATGACCAGAACAGAGAGCTAGGAGATCGAACTGGCAACCTTCCGGTCACAAGATGAGCGTCCCAACCCCCTGAACCACAGTCTCCCCCAATAGATGGACATAGTCAGCAACAATACTCAGGTAGGCTGTGGAATAGATCCATGTGTTTATGTTATATTAAGCCAAATTATGATCCTAACTATTCCAAATGTTACTTCTATTCAGTTTCTTCCACTGTCAGATTTTGATGAGTCTGAGCCAATTGTAGGCTCAGTTTCCTGTTCTTATCTATCAGAATTGGCACCCTGTTTGCTGCTGTAGCCCATCTGCTTCATGATTTGATAGGTCAGAGATGCTGCATACCATGGTTGTAACAAATGGTTATTTGATTTAGTATTGTTTGCTATCAGCGTGAATCAGTTTAATAAGTTGAATAAGTTTATTCATTCTCATCTCACCTCTGGGATCAACAAGACATTTTTACTCAGAGAACTACCACTCGCTGGAATTTTTTTTTTCTTTTTCAGATGATCCTCTGTCATCTAGAGAAGGCTGTGTGGAAAAAATCCCAGTAGATCAGCAGTTTTGGAAATACTCAGAACAGCACATCTGGCACCAGGTATCTTGACATTCAGAGTCGCTTAAATTAAATTTCTTCCCCATTCTGCTGCTCAAATTGAACCTCTGTAGGTTATCTTGACCAGCTCTACACACCTAAAGGCACTGAGCTGCTGTCATGTGATTGGCTGATTAGATATTTAAACCAATATAGCAGTAGATGCATTAACTGTTATATAATACATCAACCGCTCATTAACAGTTGAACAGATACAGATAATAGCATGGCTTCCAAATACAATTACATAACACGAGTATTCAAAGTTTTTTTGAAAAGATATTGAATGATAATACAGCCAGGTATCATATTGTAGAAAAAAAGTGGGTAAATTAGATGGTTTATAAATATATATGTGTTTCTGTATGTAACAGGGTCATAAATTACATATTGTTATAATTACACAAAATACGTTCTAAACCCCAAACCCTTCCTTTTATACCTGACTTTTAGGACCTCCAAGCCTGTGGTTATGTTGATTATTAGTTAGAGCCCCTCCTCATCCTTTTCTTCTTCTTCTTTGGTGCAACCCTTTGGCCTCTCCCCCTTGGTGTCATTTCTTTTCTAACACTAATTATCCTGTATATTTAGCCACCTTGATGTTTCTGATTGCGTGTTTTTAGTTGATTATTGTCATCATCATGCCTGTCTTTGCTAGATGCATATGTGTATAGGTGTCGTTAATGCTAGCATGATTAGATAATTGTTGCTAGCTTGGAAGTTTAGTGGGTTGAGTTAACCCTTGTCCCAACTATTTATATTTGGTTATAGGAGCTGGAGGGGGCAAGTTATTTATTTGGAGGTCATTCTTTTTACTTTTCATTTTCAGGTATGTCAAATTTTGTGTTGATGTTTTGTTTTTTTTTATCTTGTGTCAGATATGTTGCATGTAAGTTTGTTCTTTATGTTTAATGTCAAAATAAATGCGGGTCCCTTTCTCCCCTGTGGGAGAGGAGCTGGAGCGGGCAAGTTATTTACTTGGAGGTCTTTCTTTTTATCTCTCATTATCAGGCACAACTCAGGAAAACACCGGTTACATGTAAACAACTGCAACAAAATGCCCATGAAGATAGGCCCTGCCCACCAAACAGCAATCATGCTTAATAAGAGAAAGATTTGCCTAGGGTTTCCAGAAAAAAGCTACTTTGTATTTGAGGAACATCATTTAAAAGTGAGCAATTTGCAGTTGTTTTCCTTCAGAAAATTTCTCTGCATAGCAAAAAGGATTGTTGTCAAGAAGGTCACCAATCTTTAAGAGGAGCACCTGTGTTTTGTTTAATGCTTGGACATTTTCAGGTATTTCAGCATGCCGAAAACAGGTGAAAACAGCTTGTTTTTCCACTCTGTGTCTCCTTCCATGTGAATGTCTGCAGCTCTCAGGCTCCAGACCTGCGCATTTCTGATCTGAGCTGCCCGACCAATTTGCTTGATGTTTATTGTGCAGTGTTTCTTAATGTTCTTCTTTTATCTCTCCGCTATCCACTCACCCAAATCACATTGGAAGACATTATACAACATTATAATTTAATGATCACTTTGAGAAGAAGGGAGACGGGGGAGGGGGGAACTGAAAGTCTGCTCACTAATTTGTCCGTACAGTTTGTGTTGACAAAACATCAGCCTAATATCTGCAGGCAGCTGGCTAGTAAGCATTAGCTGCTTGGCAGGGAGAAATTGAATGAAGTAGAATCTACATACTGTGAACTCGGTGTTGATAGCTTCAGATAAGTAGTATAGTGCTGTGAAAAAGTATTTGCCCCCTTCCTGTTTTCTTTTTTTCCCCCCAATCACTCACTTGTGTCAGATCACCAAATTATTTTTAATTTTACTTTCAGACAAAGATAACCCAAGTTGATATAGAATGCAGTTTTTATATGATGATTTCATTTATTAAGGGAAGAAAAGCTACACAAACCTACTCGTCCTGGTGTGAAAACTTTCCCCCTGAACCTAATAACTGGTTGTGCCACTCTTGGCAGCAAGAGTTGCAATAAAAACTGCTGTTAGATTTGGTTAGCTGTTCCCTTCAAACTGCATTTTGTATTTACTCAGGCTAATTCGGTCTTATATTAAAATGTACCTGATGATCTGACACATAAGAGTAACAAGATAATAAATCAGAAAAGGGGCAAATGATTTTTCACAACACTGGATCTCAAAAGGAAACACAAACAAAGATCGAGTTGATGTATAGACGGTCACTCCAGTCCCATACTGTGGGTATGGAGGGTTAACTCCTCTCACAGTTCAGCTTTCATTGACATTACTTTCTGACTTACACAGTATTTATCTTTTCGCTGCAAGCTTTTATAACTTGATGTTCGCAAAGTGAACATTTTGACATAACTGAACCTCCTAAAGCAACGTCATTTTCTGATTTTGTACACAGTTTTAAAGACCTATGGATCGAAAATACAACTAAATGCACTCAACTCTTCATTCATGTTCAATGCAGTGTGCTTGATCTCCATTTTAGCTCGCATTGAAGAAGATAGCTTTTCCCTCTCACCCTCTCCTTCCTACTCTTTTCTCCTCCCCCTGATGTCAGTGACTCTTCATCAGGGACCACATTAAAACTCAATCAATTACACACACACACACCTCCCAACAACTGCCTCTATGTCATCTCTGGGCTTAATGCCAGCATTTCTCCCCGAGTCTCTCTCTGTGCAGTGTTGTCCTCATCTCTCTCATTGTGATCCTGGTGGCCTTGTTGGCCCTGGCATTCAATTTAGCTGTCATCCAGATGCATCCATCTCTGCACAGACAGACACACATACACACACACACAAATGGATTTCCTGTCATGACAGTTTGAGACCAATCAGACTGTGGTATGGGAGCGTGGCCAGATGAGGGCTAAAGGCCATCAAGGGACACCCCCAGCACAATAGAGTACAGGCTTTAAACACACACACCCACACACACATTTAAGGACAAACTTACAAGACGCACACCACTGTTACACACACATCTGAAGTAAAAGCACATGTTGTATACCCTTAAAGTGACATAAGTTCTATAACTTGGATAACATCAGTTTTACTTTGCTCAATTTTGTTCTGCATTTGGGAAGAGTGCTTCCATTCTATGTTTCTAGTCATTTCTTGTTTTATTTTGTAATTCCAGTTTTGTGTCTGCCCTCTTGCAAAATGCGCAGCTCTGTGGCTTTATTGATGATTGCCGGTTGGTTGTCAGAGAGACAATGACCAGATGAAAATTTTAACATTGCCACAAAAGCATAGTGACAGAGAAGACTTCTTATGTGTTTGTGTGTGAGTGCAAAGTTGCCTTTAGGCGCCATCGGGGTGTCACACAATATGGCTTAGCCCACATCCCAGAGGAACTGCTCAGTTTCTAAGAGATCAGCAGTGCCAGCAGCGAGAGACAGAGGAGAAGTGACAGACATACAAAGACTGATGGGGACAAAAAGAGAGTGGCACAGAAAAAGAAAGAGGGACAGACACAAAACGTGAAAGGCCTTGATGGAAACAGAGAAACAGCAGGGAGGTTAGGAAAAAGAGCAGGTGGTAAAGAGCTGGACAGGAGACAATGCAGCACTTAATGGAGGAGGATCTCTTGCAAATAACTGAAAGAAGGAAGGGCATTTTCAATAGGAGTCAAGCAGATTTCTTCGTCTTTGTCACAGAAAATGTTATTTTAATGTGGTCCAACACAGAGCAGCAGGAAATTCAAGAGAATCATAGCAAAGACACTGAACCTGTTATCTAGCAAATCACAAAGAAAATGCTTTATAGCATCCAGTTTAGTGTCCATTTATTACTGATTCACTATTAGTCATTCAGTTTACAGTTGCATTTTTTTTAGTACTGGTGTTCACGCATACCAACAAATATTTCTTCCAGTCACTTCTCAACCAGAACCAGACTGAAACTGCTTCCTCAGTACAATTTTTTAAGGATTACATTATAAACCACTGGGTGGGGGGTGGGGAGAAAATCCGACAAATTGAAGTTTTAAGAACTGCGGTGAACCTGTATTACTAAAATCTTTTCTTTTTTTTTTCAACAAATCCATCTCTGCTCACATCAGTTGCCAGCAAGTGAGCTGTCAGTTTAGATATCATTAATTGAGGACGCTTGCTGCTATTTACTTGTTTATGCTGCTTCACGGTACACTACCTCTGAATGCAGTGCATTAGAAAATAGTTCCAGTGATGCAACGTTGTGCAATGGAGCATTTTTACAGCAAACCTTAAAACAAACAGGTTACTCTAAAGTACAGAACTGGTTCTGACTTAGTATATCAATAGCGTAGTAAAATGTAATATACCTTCACATGATAGTTGCATGATATTTAAATTGTTTAAATTTCTTTTTCTTCTTCTTTCAGCTGCTCACTTGAGTGGCCACCACAGCGGATCATCTGGCTCTATCTATATTTCTGGCATGCTGTTCCACAAACCCTCTGCATGTCCTCCTTCAATGTGGTCTTGTTGTTTTCCTGCTGGCCAGGAGCTCATCTTTAACATCCTTTGTCCAATATAGCCATTATCCCTTCTCCACACATGCCTTGCAAAGTTAGCCAGATAATTCATTAAGTCAAGCCAGGTTTTTGCAGGCAACAGATGACTTTTCTCAAACATGGACAGATCTTAAACCACACATTTCTTACAAGAGAAGCCCAATATACCTTAAAACAAGCTGTTTCGTAGGCCTAAGAGTAAATACAAGTGCACAGTGGTTTGAAAAAATGTTGCCCCCTTACTGATTTTCTGTTTTTTAATGTGTTTTTCACACTTAAAGGTTTTAAGTTTTCAAATAATTAAAAAAATGTAAATATTAGACAAAGATAAGACAAGTAAATACAAAATGCAGCGCCAAAATGAACGTGTTTATTATTAGGGACATGAGCCGCATTTTTAAGGTAATGCCACATTTCAATTGGACTCAGGTCAGGACTTTGACAAGGCCACTCCAAAGTCTTCATTTTGTTTTTTTAAGCCATTCTTTGGTGGACTTGCTGGTGTGGTTTGGATCATTGTCCTGCTGCAGAATCCAAGTGAGCTTCAGCTTGAGGTCACGAACAGATGGCCAGACATTCTCCTTCAGGATGTTTTGGTAGACGGCAGAATTCATGGTTCAGCTTACCACAGCAAGTCTTCCAGGCTCTGAGGCAACAAAACAGCCCCAGACCATCACACTACCATCGCCACATGTGACTGTTGGTATGATGTTGTGAAATTTTCTGAAATTCTCTACTACTTTTGCACAAGATGCAATGAGGGGCAAAACCCCAGCTCTCAGGTTAAAAAAAAAACATTACTCTGCTGCCAAAATGAAAGTCTGATGCTAGTATACTGATTTTTTTATTGTCAATGTCTCTTTCATTGTTTTTTTCATTCAGTTTCACTTACTTATGCTTCCCAGTCTGATGCAAGTATACTGACTTTTTCATGTCTCTTTCATTGTTTTTTCCCAGACCTACTTATGTAATCTACTTCCCATACCTTTGTCTTTCTTCCCTAATTAAAGTGGGCTATCTAGATTACATTTGCTGCTAAAATTAATATTTTATCTCTGTATAAATAATTAATATTTTTGCTAAATTTTTTATGTGTATGTGTAGATAAATGCATGTGTTCTATAAATAAACACTTATAAGTGTTGGCATATTTGTTTCCAATCACTGGACCTGCCCTGAGTGCAGGCCACAGGCGCTGATTACTAGTTGACCGTGGGGCTATTTTAAGGTCCAGTTTAATTTGTGGTGATTGATTGTGATAATTAATTTTCCGTAGGTAGATGATTGTGGTAATTAATTTGCTGCTGCTTGATGATTAAGGGTTGCTGGTATCCCGTTGTGACCAGTACTGTTTGGCCGATTAGCTCCTTCCCTGCCACATTCATTTACTGTTAGAGTGCACCCCTGTTCACAGCTGTACCTCGGGTCCACAGTACTCCAGACCACATGAGCTCAGAAAAACTTTGAATTAACTGTAGTTGGACTTAAATAAAAACTATAAAAGTAGTCAATTAAACTTAAAGAAAGTTCAATAAAAAAATCTTTCGTTTGCCCTCTTTCCTTCTTTTTTTTAGGTCTTGCTCCCCAGCTCTTCCTTTCATCTGACAAACAATCTACACAATCCAATGTGACATGGTATCTATAAGTCAATGATTTTGCTGATGTCAAATTTCTCTGCCAAGTCAACCCAAATCCCCTTCTGAGCTTGAGACTCCATCTGAAGAATTGCTGTTCAGCAAAAGTTATTTCATTAAATTTCTATCGAGTTTAATTTACATATCCCCAAACCACAGCAGCAGTTCCCTCGTTAAAGACCCTACAATATTATAAAATAAATTCCAACAATCAGAAAATGTCCTGTGAGTAAGCACTAGGTGATGGTGGAAAGAAGAAACTACCTTTTGATGGGAAAGAAACCTCCAGCAGAACCAGTTAAAGGGAAGGGAAAGTGAAGAGAAAATAAAAGCGTAGGTAGTCAAGACAAAATACAAACTATAAGAGAGAAGACCAAATTTTATGGCATGCAGCAGTGGTGTACAAAGAGCTGAGGACTGACAAGCAGTGAGTGGAAGAGACACACTCAGTGCTTCAGTCCTCCAGCAGCCTGAGCCTGAGTTACTGTGCTGGGGTGTCCCCTGAGTTTTGGATTATTTTCATGTAGTAGTATTTCCTTGATTAATACTCTCAGTTTAGTCTTTAGGTTAATGACTAAACTGTGTTTTCTGCTCCCCTTGTGTTTCTTGTTTCTTGTTTTCTTTAGCCTATTGTCTCTGTTATTTTGTTAGTTTTGTTACTTGCATCCAGTCTGGAGTTTTACTTCCCCTTGCCTTGTTTACCTGGTTTTCTGCAGCTGTATATTCTCTGCAGTTGTAGTCACCTTCCCTCAATAGCTGTGTGTATCTATACCCCTAATTTGTTTCTGTTCATTGTTGTATTATACTACTGTTTACCTACTGTTACCAATGTCTTCGCAGCTTTTTCAATTTATTCAGTTGGTCCCCCAGGTTTCCATTTAGGTTCCTCGGTCCACACTACATGACATTTGTATGTGAGGTGAAGGATTTTCAAGTCAGTAATTTCCCACATAATGATGACATTATGACTGGATCTAATTAACAAAGATGACTTTTTAAAAAAAGAAAGAAACAACCTATATTTGGTTCTACACAGTCAGTGTAACATCCGGCTCTTTTGCAACTGTTAAAATCCATCAAATTCAGATCGCCATGGGTTTCTAAAAAGTACAGAACGACTGAAGCTAATTGAAAATGTAATATAAACTCACAACTGCATGCGCACATTTTTTAGAAGCTAGCAGACATGAAAAAATAGTGCACACTGAAAGCCAAATTTGTCCTAATTTGTTTCCCATAAAGTCTTCAATATATTCTCTCAATACATTCTAATACCTATATTACAAAATGAACTCTTAGAGATCTGCAAAATGAGATGGTAGAAATATTGCTATTTCTACCCTTCATTTGCCTGGTATTCCCCGTAGTGTCAGGAGGATTGGTGAGGTAGAGTGCTACTCCATCCAACCAAATGAGACTTGCTGTTCAAATGAGAACAAATGGCTTTTCTAACAGCAATATTATTAAACACACAGCACTGGTGTTTCAGACGCATTAGTAGGACTGATATGAAGTTGTTCGGCTGACTGGCGGAAACAATGAACTCTGGCTAACACTATTAATCAGAATCATAAAGCTATTTCTCATCTGGTGTATCAAATAATGAGGTAGTGGAAACCAAGCAAGGTTTTCCATTAAAGCGTGAAAGCCACACAATACCATCAATGTTCACACAGACACAAAACAAAATGGGAAACAAAACAAGAAAATATCATTTTTGACACCTTTATGTAAGAAATTGGTGTAAATATAGCTGAAATGCAATGCAAAGCAGAGTAGAAGACGACGAGAGTGCATATTTATAATGCGGTAAAGAAATTAGAGAGAGGTTTTGATTATTCATCGTTTTGGGCTGCAAGGAAAACATCTATTACAACAAATGAATCATTAGCAAGACAAACAATTTACTAAACTAACAAGTGTTGCAACAATCCATGAAAAAGAGTGCATTCACAAGCACTCACTCCTGTTTGCTCAGGGTTTGTATTGCTGTCTAACTAGCCCCTATCTGTGAAAGCTTTCATGGTGAAACAGTCCAGTGCATATTAAAATTATACTTACATGGTGTGTGTGTGTGTGTGTGTGTGTGTGTGTGTGTGTACATTGACTGTAGGTTTTTATTTCAAATGTTTATAGAGCTTATCTATTGTGTTTACCTGTTCTATACGGTGTACATTTTAGGACATCCTCAGGTCTCAGGAAAAAAAATGTCAAGTCTCAGGAAAAGGTTACAGACAAAAAGCTGTCAGGTCTCAGAAATAAGCCGTCAGGTCTCAGGTCTTAGAAGTCAGGTCTCAGAAAAATAGCCTACAGGTTTCAGGTCTCAGAAGTCAGGTCTCATGACACAAGCTATCAGACAGAGAGAAGCTTCCTGCAGGTGGCGCTGTTGTCAGGTCCCAGCCAATGACTGTAGAAAATATGGATGATGCAACAGCTTCCCAAAAATTCAGAACATTCCGAAATGTTGCCGCGAACATGAGACCTGATTTAGTTGTTGATTTGAGGTGAACTTAAAGAATTTGGAGGTAGCTCTGGGCACCAGAACAAAATTCTAACTCAACCATGCTCAAAAGCTTTTAGTGTTATTAGATTGAAAGCTTCACCTTTACTCCTCCAAACATATTGTTTGTCATTGTCACCAAGTGGCTCAATCTTTGTTTTGTGTGACCATAAAATTTTCTTGAGAAGATATTTGGCTTCTCTGTGTAGGCAGCTACAAATTCAGTCAAGCTTGAAGTTGTCAATTTTGTAGCAGGGACTTCTGTATTTGTCAACGCCGTCTTAATGCACAGAGATGTGAAAGGCGCTTGACTTTGAGCAGTACAGTTGGTGCTCGAGCAATTTCCAGTTCATGGCAGGGTCGAACCTTTCTGGTTCTTGGGTTGTTACTGAACATCATAACCAATTTCCATTCATCGGAAGGCGACATTTTGGGAAGGAGACACAAACTTTGGCATCTTATCACAGTACCAGACTGGAATTCACTGAGCTCCTGAGAGCGACCCATTATTTCACAAATGTTTATAGAAACAGTTTTCAAGCCTAGGTCATTAATTTTATACACCTGTTGCCTTTAAAGTGACTGGAACATCTTAATTCAATGCTTTGAATGGGTGAGTGAGTACTTTTGACAATATATTGTAGCAGTACAATCATTCCTCCCTGGAAAAAAAACAGTGCAAAGAAATCATTAAAAGCCCAAAATTACCATAACATTCATGAATGTATGTAAACGTCTCACCACAACTGTACAGTTCCCAACAAATATCTCACCTGGAGCATATGTGACAAAGAAAGGAAAATGTTCAAATAGAGGCAAAGAGACAAGCAATCTCTCAAAACATCAAGCAAAGGTTCATCGCTCACAGTTTGAGAAATAAACAGTTTTCAGTTGCCTACTTCACATTTCATCTCCAGTTACCTCAACTGTGTCATATATACTGTTAGGTTTCAATTTGCTCAATTGTTTAGTTGTTCTTCCAGCCTCTTACTGAAGTTTGTAAATCATGAATGTTAATTTGGATAAATTACATATGGTAAATAAATCCATGTTAAAATTTGTTCTGATATCTCAGTACAGTAATGGTCCTGAGAAGCAAACAGGTGAAGATGGATGGAAAGAGCAAAACTGGTGAACAAAAAATGCAACCTCTGCAGTCTTCTACACACATTCTTCATAGAAGCAACTGATATTTATAGTGTGTGAATATGACAAATTATTTGGGTGCACCAGTGCGAGTGACTCCTGGGTTCTGACATTCTTGCTAGCAACACTCAGTGTACCAAGCATCTAAATAGCTGCATCCCATTTTAATCCACTAATAACATTAATTCCATTAACTTTTTGATGCACAGAAATAAATGTGTGCTGTAAGGTTTGTGTGTTTCTGAGAGTCTGTGAAAAAACAGATCTTAACAGCAACACTGTACTGTACTCGTAATGTAACAATGCATGTATTTGTGTATTTGTCTCAAATTATGTGGTGGATGACTTTCAGTTCAATATAAAATTTCTTTGGTTCTTAGTTTAACTTCCTGAATCTGTGATGCTTTGATTTTCTTTGGAAGTACACTTTTGGAAGTACACCCATTAACTCATAAACAATGTAAACTGAGCTTAACA
Source organism: Hemichromis elongatus (assembly GCA_015108515.1). Classification (NCBI taxonomy): domain Eukaryota; kingdom Metazoa; phylum Chordata; class Actinopteri; order Cichliformes; family Cichlidae; genus Hemichromis; species Hemichromis elongatus. The sequence continues at coordinate 3,751 of VUQR01014942.1, read as the reverse complement.
GCTTCAGTCCTAGGGGTCATTAAAAATATTTTTTTAAAATTTAGAGTAGAGCTCAATGGTAGAACTTAGCCTTAATAAATGTAGTCTTCACTTCAATTGTGTTCCTTTTTTATAACTAGCCTGCAGAAAATATGCACATATATAGGAGATACATGTTCAAAAACATTTGTTTTTATAATTGTACTCTAAATTAAAGTCTGCAAAGATGATTTCAACTATTTTTTTGAAGATACAGTTTTGGAGCAAACAAAGTTTGTAAAAGTAATTCAGTTTATAGCTAAACTACATATCTTTTTTTCCTAAACCTAAACCTGTCAGGATGTAAATGGGGTTTTTTGCCCTTTTTCTGATCAAAAACTGACAATGTAAGCATATACAAAAGGAGACGGCAACCATCCATGTGCTTTAATATACCCGTCACCAAATACTCACTTTACATTTAGAAATCTCAATAATCTTGAGAAACCCTCACTACTATACAGGTGCCATTTCAACTGGTTACTATTGTCATGTATTCTTAAGTTTATCCAAGATAGATAAAGTTTGCAAATGATATCACTTTAAATATAACTCACGTTTTTCATCATGAGTCAATATTTGCCATCTTTATAAAGTTTCTCGGAGTAATTTTGCCCAAGTTGGGCCTGCACATAAAAATGACTCCGGATCCTGGATTAGCATTTCATATGAGTGAACTTTAAAATGTGCAAATGCCATTTGCCTTTGGTTCATAGCAGAGGTTTCACTGATTCAAGTGAAAAATGTCAAATTCCTCTGACTTGCATGTGTGAAATACCATCCTTGCAGTCTACATGAAAAAACTCCAAATTAAATTAAATGTGTTAAAAAATTAAAATCACCAGACACCGAGGCACGAACACACTTGCATGGGTGGATGGAAGCACCCTCACACACTCACACAAACCTCCCATGACTTGATGAGGTTGTTGTGATTAATAGGGGCGAAAATCACTTGCAATCTAAGAGAACCATTTGACTCTCCTAACGCCTTCAACACACACACATCACATGCAGAGTGCTCAGCCTTTGGTGCTTAATGGAGCCCTCATATGGGTTATTGATCGGGCGGACCACTGTGAGATTAATTTATTCTTCCAATCAAGCTTTAATTAATAGCAGGACACTGGTAAGACCCCCATTAAAACTCATGGTCATTACTCACAGCAGGAACATAGAGGAAACCAATAATCAAAAAATGCCTGATGTTCCCATGTCCCAGATTCAGGATTTCTCCTATAGCTGAACCAAGAACACCAAAGAGGTGATGTTTTGTAACAGAATTTTCTGTAAAAGAAAAAATACACCAAAGCAGCTACCACACAGTTTCTCTAAGTTATATTCTCAATGCACAAATTAACCAGTCTTTCGCCAGTTCTGTGAATCCAAGTGCAAGTACTGATCCTCTTGTGATTAGTAACGTTTAATCCAATTACATGAGCATGACCTCCCTAATGAAGAGCTTTAATTAACCATGTTCCAGTCTACTACACTGTGCAAGCTTTATACAGGATTTATTTACATTTTTGAAAGTTTCTGTAATTGAGGCTGTATTATACTGTTATTATTATATACACAGTAGGAAATAGCAAATAGCAAAACCAAAAATATTCTCCTTATTTGATTTCAGCACAGTCTATGCACTCTCTATATGGATTTTTCAGTCATTTATGGTCATGTTAGTTTTTCTCTTCAGTCAGAATTCTGACTGTTTACCACTGTTTGTAAGACAGTAGATGAGGAGCAGAGTAGAGCACAAAGCACTGTAGAAGAAGAGAAGCAGCTCCCCATCGAGTGCTAATTAGCTTAGACCGATCAACCTTTGTCCAACCAAAAATAGACAGATGGCAACAGACCCCATAGCCTGAAAGCACTAGCGGTTCTTCTGCTAGTCCCAACCCAGGAAGACTGTTATAAAGATCAAGAATGAGAACCCAAATGCAGTATGCATGAATCAGATTGAGTTAACAAAAAGTGAGCTGTTTATGGGTGAAGAAAGTGAAAAAAAAAAGTAGTAAGCTCAACACCAGAAAAAGCCCAGAGAGAAAACTGACACTACATGCAAAGAGGAGGCTAATCAGGATGCTAATGAAGATGAGAAAACAGTAGAACAACCCACCCCATCGCCCAGTCTCGTTTTTTTTATTTATTTTTTTTTTTGCAGCTAAGAAGGCGATAGTGGAAATATGCAAGGCTTAAAACAAGCCTTGACTTTAGATATGTCCATCTGTTATACTTCTTATGCTTGATCTTAAATCTTAAACTTTATCGGACATCCAAACCAACTGTATGCAGGCAGAGTGCCAAAACAATCTGTGTGGATTTATAGGCTGAAATTTAAAATGTATTTTCTGGAGACATATAAAACACCCATTACCATGACTTAAAGTGGTAGGATGTGGGACCTTTTAATAGTCCTATGTATCACTGGATGTACTGACAGTTCAATCCTTTTAAAACCTGTGGATTCTTTGGCAGGCTTTACCGCTTCTGCCCCATTAGTCTGCTGTAAGATGTGTGATTATGAAAAAAAATCTCATGATTAGGATTATGGCAAGTGGTTTTATATTAACAGGCTACAAAACAAGGTTCGGTTTTTAGCACAGTGTGTAACTCTGCATATAGCTGGACTGGAATTTGAATTTGTGTGTATTCTGCAGAAGCTAATATGTGAAATCAGTGACTGTAGAAAACATGGACAACGCAACAGCGCCTCCTCCCATTGTGCAAAAATGAAGCCAAAATACCCCGCTTCTGGAGGCTGCCATGTTGCAATTTTGGAGCCAGATGCTGTGTCCAAATTCAGGGGTTGCATCCTCATGAGGCCGCATTTGTAGACTGATTACGTCACAGCGACGCGACGTAGGCTGTCCAAATTCGTAGACTCCTCAGAATGCGGCCGACCAATGCATCCTCATTTCTCCAGATTTTGAGGATGGGTCCAATGTATCCTTCGTGGCCCACCATATCCCAGAATTCATAGTGCGGCCCAGCGCCAAATTCGTTTCCAATAATGGCGGCTGCTAATAAGTTTTAATTTTGCTCTTATTACTCTTTCTGGGTCATAAAATAAACTTTTAACATAATTTCAGGCGAGAATGTAGCTGTGTAAGCTTCAAATATATGCTTGGTTTTTCAAGACATCACATATTTGCAAACGTGCTTTGGCGGTTTCGGAGACGCCCATTCCCCATCAGCTCGATAGCTAGCCGGCTGGCAAGAACACCGAACTCCCGGCACATCCCTCCGCAGTCTTCCGCTACTCGGGTTAAACATGATATACAAGTCACTGAAATAACTTAAACATGCTATTGTTTGGCCTTTTTCAGTGTTTTATTTCTTCCTGAGTAAATCGGCTTGGCTGAGATTACAGCTGAATAAACGTCAAAAGGTGTGAGATGATGGAGAGGTTACTTCAGTGTCCTGTTATATGATAGCAGGGAGCAGACGGCTACGTCCACACGTACACGGCTGTTTTGGTCACTGAAAACGGAGATTTTTAAGAACTCCCGCCAGGGTGGAGATTTTCGAAAACTTAGTTTTTAGCGTTTAAGTGTGGACGGAGTTATTTTTCCAAAACTGCATGTGTGGACGGGATTTTTTTTTTTTTTAACTAAAATGAAAACGGAAAATCTGTTATCAAAAATACCCATTTACAAGTGAACGTAGCCCAAGACAGCTGGTGACGCAAGTCTGAAGGCTAGACCGTCCAAATTCACCAGCTGCTCACTTC
>VUQR01014938.1:0-10565 GCA_015108515.1 Hemichromis elongatus | reverse complement strand
ACAGGAGAAGGCCAATAGTAATAATAATCCAATAGTAGTCATAAAAGAGTGTGAGTTTAGCTGTTTCTGTGTTTAGAGCTTTCTATCATTACTGGTACCTTAAAGGACTGGGTGACATGAAGTTTAAAGGATTGTTCAGAACTTCTGCCAACCAGCAATCAAAAACTAAACAAATTACAAAAACTAAACAAATTACAAAAACTGGGGGGACTGAGGGGGAGTCTTATTTTAGAAACAGAAAACTCTGATGGTGCATTCAAAGACACTCCCACATCTATGATGTGAGTCTGTCTCATCCCTGAATCCACCATCCCAGGAAGTGTCCCTGCTCACCTCTGCATCACCACATAACTCATGATATCACTCACATAAAGTTTCATATGTAGGATGCTGGAGGCTGGGTGTGTAGTATTTAGTACCTGGGTTGAAATGGTCCTTTAACCACACACTTAAGTGGAAATTTAAAAAAGGCATCTTTGCGCATGTGTGTGTGTTTGTGGTAAGAGCATCATTGTGACAAACAGGAGGAAACAGAAAGTCTGTAGAGCTGAACAGTCTGACATTACTCAAGAACTAAGTACAAGTTGAAGTGCAGTGAATACTCACATAGTGCTGCAAGAGGCTCAGGATGGTCCTGTTCATCTCTGCTGGGATGTGGGATCCTCGGACCTGACATGCAAAAAGCCAGAGGCAGAGACAGACTGTCGCTCTCACTGTGGTAGCCATCGTATCTCTGTTTGTATTGCCCTTGAGTGTAGTTGAGTCTTCAGTTTGATTCCCAATCCGAGCCGAGTGTTTTCAATTTGAGAACAAATTCTGGCTGAGTGACTGATGATCCGACTGACTGACTGACAGTGCTTCTCTTACCCTGAAGTTGGCTCGAACTGTTTGACTTGTCATGAAGCTTTTATTTATAACTCTGCGAGAGAGAGAGGCAAAGTGGCAAAGTGACATAGACATGCACTGAGAGAGAGAGAGAGAGAGAGAGATGCAGCGATGATCTAGGTGTGAAAATGTGGTTGTGCAGTTTCCTTTAAATCAACAAACTTCATAGAAGAGGGTGAGGGGTCGGCTTCCCACTCATGCATATCATACCCAAATCATCTGCTCACTGCAGAATTTTGCATCTCCCAATTGTTTTTTTTTAAATTAGCGCTTTTGATGGTCAGACTTGAAGTTGCAGAGAGGTCTAATAGAGGGTTGCATTGCATTAACCCCTCAAAGCATGCACTGAGGTTTGAGGAGCAATGACTGGAAAGCACGCTGCGTGAAAGGGTGAGGTGGCACCCTGTGTCGGAAACCATTAGATCCAGTGATTCCGTTATGGAAATCATTACACCTCCATTAAATCCACTGCATCTGGGATTTCACAGCCACCTCTTGTGGTTTCTGATGGCGGTCCATACATGTGCCACGCCATGCTGATAAAACTATTCATCTATCTATTAGTGTAGGGTACAGATTCGTAGTTTGAGCTAATAAAAGCCTGTGAGGTCATCACATTAAAATGTATTTTTGGGGTTGTTTTCTTTTTGGGGGGGGGGTTGTTGTTGGTATAAAGTCAAAGGCCTGAATGAGTCCTGATCTGCAAGGAAACATATGCATGCATGCTCAGCGTGTGGCTGAGATAACACCGACCACTCTTCCTCTGTGGTAGGGTTGGGTTAGGCAGCTGGTGATTGGGTAAATTTTACAAGATTAAAATAAAATCCACATAAAACCAATCAGACAGAAGGAAATGGCGTACCTGCTGTGGACTGTTGTCATTTGCTCATTGACCTATTTGGAGTTAAAGTGAACACTCTTTGTGTTAAAAATCAGTTCAAATGGCTTTCAGCCCCATGTGGTCCACGTCATCATTGGTAACAAATGGGACTGTTTTATTTTTCGTAATTTTTCTTTTTTAAATGATTTTTTTTTTTTTTTTACTCATAACGGTTAGAGTTAATTTATTTTCTCACTCTGCACTAAGTTCCCAGATTCTTAAAGCAGAGGCAGCTCCAACTAGTGGGTGGATGATTTCAGGGTTCCAAAATTAAGAGGCTGGCTAGCTCGTGTCATCATGCAGCTTCCTCTCTTTACCTTTATTTTTATTTTGTTTTAGGGTGTTTTTTTTTTTATTATTACATGTTTAATCAAATTTTAGGATCTATCAGACTTCTAATTTAGTCTCCTCCATCCTAAGTTCTGGGTTAAAGTTACTAATGAAAGTGAGAGGACAGACTGTGGGATCAGACACAGGGTTAGGGTCATCATCAGTGATGGCGTAGACGGAAACACCAGTCCTGGTAATGCTGTGACATCACAGCATTACCAGCAGCATAACAGTCGAAAGCTGATCGACTGCGCGCATGGCCTTATGGTGAAATATATGTGCCTCTTGTTGCTGACTGGGTAACACCTATGACACATCTGCCAAACATGAGAACACGCACCTCAAAGCCCGTTTCCCGTTTTTGCACATCGTTTCAAGAAAACTGGTTCTTCAGGACAGAAACCGAAGCAACGCATTGCACCGACTGAAGTTGCATCTGGATTGGTTGCGTTTCAGGTTTTATTGGAAACTCTAAAAATTTTGACAGTGTATATTTCTACAGAGGCTGGCCGAGGCACAAATAAAGCCTGCCGGGAACACTCAAATATTTTAATCCTGCAAGAAGTTGTAAGAACAAGGATCCTTCTGTAATTATATAATAACGCATCATTTGTCATAGTAAAGGTTTTCTATTTAGTTTCTTTTTAACTCTTAATTGTGGATGTGCATCACATTTACTGAGGTGCTATTGAAAGATGTCCAAACATACGCAGAAATACAGAACATTAGGCAAAAAATGAGTTTGTAGAATTCTAATGTGCTTGAAAATCAATATTTAGTATTAAACCTTTTATTCTTCAGCCTTAACTCTTAGGCTTTCTTAAGCTGTAGACACTCACTCCATCAGATGTGTTGCCACTGACTTGCAGTCCACTCCTTAGTCTAATTTGGCATTCCTAAGCCTTTACTCCCTGTTTCCTTTCTTTACAAATGGCTTCTTGACAGCTGCCCTTCCACTGAGACCATTCTCATGAGGATTCAGTGAAAAAAAGTAAATGAATTAGCTAACGGGTTAGATGCATCTCTTAAGGTTATGACTTTCAGATAGTGTTGGCCTGCTGTAGCTAGCTTAGTACGCCTACGACCACTTCCTTTGTCTTCAATTTGTCCAGTTTCCTCAAATTTTTAAGGACACTCTGCACAACTCACTAAGATATGCCAAGTTTCTGTTACCGTATCTCACAAAAGTGAGTACACCCCTCACATTTTTGTAAATATATTATATCTTTTCATAGGACAACATTGAGAATGTGACGCTTTGATACAATGTAAAGTAGTCAGTGTAATTTGCTGTCACCTCAGAATAACTCAACATTAATATATAAACTGCTGTCAACAAAACTGAGTACACCCCTAGGGGAAAATGTTCAAACTGTGCATAAAGTGTCAATACTTTGTGTGGCAACAATTATTTTCCAACACTGCATTAACTCTGTTGCCTTGGAGTTAACTGAAGCTTCACAGGATGCCACTACAATCCTCTTCGATTTATTTAGCAAAGCACAGGTCTTTTTGGGTGTGTGTTTGGGGTTGATATCATGTTGTAATTCTGTCCTGTGGCCCAGTTTCTGAGAGGAGGGGATCATCCTCTGCTTCAGTATGTCACAGAACATGTTCATGTTTATAGTTACTTCAGTTAACTGTAGCTCCCCAGTGCAGGCAGCACTCCTCCAGACCCAAACAATGACATCCTACCACCATGCTTGACTGTAGGCAAGACACACTTGTCTTTGTACTCCTCACCTGGTTGCAGCCACACACCCCTGACACCAGCTGAACCAAATAAGTTTATCTTGGTCTCATCAGACCACAGGTAATCTATGTCCTTAGTCTGCTTGTCTTCAGCAAACTGTTTGTGGGCTTTCTTTTGCATTATCTTCAGAAGAGGGTTCCTTCTGGGACTACAGCCATTTGATGCAGTGTGTAGCATATGGTCTGAGAACTGACAGGCTGACCGTCCATGCCTTCAACCTCTGCAGCAATGCTTGCAGCACTCATACTTCTATTTTCAAAAGAGAGCTTCTGGATTTGGCGCTGAGCACGTGCACTCAACTTCTTTGGTTGACCATGATGTGGTTTGTTCTGAGTGGGACCTGTCCTGTTAAACTGCTGTATGGTCTTGGCCACCGTGCTGCAGCTCAGTTGGCAATATTCTTAAGCCTAGGCTTTGTGTAGAGTAACGATTCTTTTTTTCCATGATGTGCCATGTTAGACTTCCAGTGATCAGTATGAGAGACCGTCAGAGCAATAACACCACATTCAACACACCTTCCCCCCCATTTGCACCTAAGACATTGTAACACTAACGGGTCACATGACACCAGAAGGAAAAATGGCTAACTGGCCAAAATTTGAACATTATTAGGGGTGTACTCACTTTTGTTGCCAGCAGTTTAGACATTAAGGGCTGTATGTTGCATTATTTTGAGGTGACAGCAAATTTACAGTTATACAAGCTGAACACTGACTACTTTACATTGTGCCAAATTGTCATATCTTCAATGCTGTCCCATGAAAAGATATAAAATATTTACAAAAATGTGAGGGGTGTACTCACTTTTTTTGTAAGATATACTGTGTATATGTTAAGACACAACACTGATTTATCCCTTGTGTTGGCTTAACAAACAAGAAATTTCCTCTGACAAGTGTCAGCTACAAGGTCAGCCAGTATCGAAGACAAATGTTAAAAGATCTTACGAAAGTTGGCAAACTACTGCTCAGGACCAAAACTACAAGGTTGGCCTCTTTTAAGCTAAATGTAAAGACGTAATGAGTGGCTTAATGCTTTTGCACAGTGCGTTAAGAGCGTATTTTTTCTGGAAATCAAGTTAAAAGGTCCTGGGAGGACTTTTTTGATGGGATAGAAAATGTTCAGAATATCAGGAAATGTTTTACATCTATGAACTGAAAATGAAAATTAGTTAAGTAATTTAAATTCAGTTCAATTCCATTTCAATTCCATTTTATTTATAAAGCGCCAAATCACAAAAAAGTCTCCTCAAGGTGCTTTATATTGTAAGGTAGACCCTACAATAATACATACAGAGAACAACTCAACAATCATATGACCCCCAATGAGCAAGCACTTTTAACAGGAAGAAACCTCCAGCAGAACCAGGCTCAGGGAGGGGCGGCCATCGGCTGTGACCAGTTGGAGTGAGATAAGGAAGATAGGATAAAGACATGCTGCGGAAGAGAGACAGAGATTAATAACAAGTATGATTCAATGCAGAGAGTTCTATTAACACATAGTGAGTGAGAAAGGTGACTGAAAAAGAAATCCTCAATACATCACGGGAAGCTCCCAGCAGCCTACACCTGCTGCAGCATAACTAAGGGAGGATTCAAGGTCACCTGATCCAGCCCTAAATATATGCTTTAGCAAGTGATAGTGTCTTTGTAATACACCACGGCAGACCCAAAGCCATATTTGTGCTTTGCAGCATACTTTATTTGCACATACTGTTGCTGAATGTACATACGAACAGCTGCAGCGTCCTAGCTGCCACCCAACAACAACAACAACTCAGACTGAGCAAAGCCTTTTAAGTTGGTAAGGCGTGACAGCAGATGTCACGCATGTGGGTCCATGTATTGTCCAATGTAAGCCTGCAGTGCAAGAGTGCTCTGATGGGGTGATATGGTACTATAAGGTCATTGTGGCCTGATTATTTAAGACCTTGTATGTGAGTAGCAGGATTTTGAATTCAATTCTGGATTTAACAGAGAGCCAATACAGGAGAAATATCCTCTCCCTTTCTAGTCCCTGTAAGTACTGCAGCATAAACATCAAGGTGTTCTTAAAAGATGCAGACTTTTTCCTGAACCACTGCTTGAAGAAAGTGTCTTCTAAAAACTGGCCGTAGGCAGTCAAAGTGGAGCTCTGTGCCCATTACTGATCCAGCCACGGGCCCATCCATCTGGTCCATCAAGAGTCAATCTCATCTCATCAGTCCATAAAACCTTTGAAAAATCTGTCTTCAGATATTTCTTGGCCCAGTCTTGATGTTTCAACTTGTGTGTTTTGTTCAGTGGTGGTCGGGTTTCAGCCTTCCTAACCTTGGCCATGTCTCTAAGCACTGAACACCTTGTACTCCTGGACGCTCCTGGTAGGTTGCAGTTCAGGAACATGGCAGCACTGGAGGATGATTGGTTCCTAGTGCTGCATCCTTCTGAAAGACGTTTTACAATTTTTGACTTTTCAGAGTCCATTAAATCTCTTTTTTGACCATTTTGCCTGAGGGAGAGAAGCTGCCTAATAATTATGCACACCTTTATATAGAGTGTTGATCTCCTTAGGCCACACCCTCACTCGTTACACAAATACATATCACCTGATATACTTAAATCCAATAAGCAATCAAGTTTATACAGCTTGAAGTTGGACAATATGTGTAAAAATCATTATATGGCCAAAATACCGACTTGCCTAATAATTGTGCACACAGTGTAAATTTCTACATGTATGTCATTTAATACACAAAGAGGTGTTTATGAGGGTTATAGAGCTAGTTATGTACCCATCTGGTGGTAACATGTTTTGATATTTGTTTCATATGTTTACACATGTGAAAGTTTACACATGCACTTTCAAAGCTGTAATAAGTATGTGTTAAATCTATCTTGTTGGTTTAAAATTTTAATTTGAAATAAATTATTTAATTATTCCAAGCTGGACACCTCCTGGTTACCTGGAAGAGGAGAATTAGCTCTCAGACTTCATGAAAGCTGTGGCATTTCTTTTTAGGAATAATCAGGAATAATCACCTCTGTTAGGATAAGTTTGTGTCTGAAGTGAAAAACGTAGGAAGGCTACTATTGTTAAAAATGTGCGTACAAGCTAATGTGATGCTATGTTTTCATATAGCAACTGCAGGCTTGATTGCTTATAAACTGGAAAATCTGCAAAAACTAATAGCATTGTATTTTATTATACAGAGCAATGGACAGTAGTAGAGAAGAGAATGATAGGTAAGATGATGACAGGAAACTATGTCATTCTAGGTGCGAAGGCAGAATAGGGAGTAGTTCCACATTCAGTTTAAAGGAAACAGACGTGATGTAACACTTTTCTTGTTAGCTCCCCGCCCGTTCATGCAAATATATTTATTCTTTGGTAGTAGCAACACTGAAAATATTAGTGCAGCATGCAGTGTGTGGAAAAAACCCTGTTGAAATTTTATATCAAGGGGAAACTAACAAAAATAAGGTGTGACCACAGAAGGGTCTGACCTTCAGAGAAAAAGATTTATTGTAAATGAGGAAAGAGGGCTTCGTGGAAAAAATGCATTCTACTGTTCCATCAGTTAAAAAAATGACCGCTCAGTTTGCAAAATTATGATTGTTGTTGTTGTTATTATGATATCTCCATGGCTCAACATCTAAAATTCCTGAGTGTCTGTGTTGCACCAACCAGTATAACACTCTTGAAAAGAAAAAAAAAGAAAAAAAGAGAGTTTTATTGTATACCCCAATGTTTCTATGCCAGCAAGCCCATTTCCAATGTTTCTTTAGCCCAGTTTAACCTGCAGGACTTTCTGAAGGCCTGTGTAATGGGTTTGGCTGCCATGGAAGAAAAATGAAACCTAAAGCAGAGGTTTCACAAGAAGTGGTCACAGATGATGAATTAGAGAAAAAGATGATGTGGAAAAGATTTCAAAGACAATTATTCTGCATTCGTACCTGTGATATGACAGATACACAGAGATGGGTTTTATTTATAGCTTGGTTTTCAGATCACTCGCTGGTTTCTGAAGCTCTCATTTGAAGCCTTAGAGTTTATTTTATTTGTCCATCGTAATTTATCATCTATTCTACTTATAATCTAAATGAAAAAATGCAACTTTAACAATCAAGATATTTTTTGCAATCCAATTGAATGTAATCTGAGAGAAACTAAACACAGTGCATGAAATACAACCAATGCAAGTGGTGAAGGTCAGGAAAGTTTGCACATTTCTGCAACTTCTGTCACCTTTGTTAACACAGGAAGAGCTAAAGTGAGTGAGAAGCAACCTTTGTCCTGATCTAAAGCGACTGTCAGTGTGAGGCTGAGTTCAGATGAGGCCCCGAGTTGTACAGGAGGGAGACAAAGAAATGCAGGAAACAGGAAGACAGACAGGAAAGCAGACAGGTACGCATTAGTGATTGCATTCAGGTGTGATATGATGTGGGTATCCCCTAGCCTCGTGCGTAGACAAAAACAGTGTCTGGGGTTTCACAGTTAGAGGTTTGTCTCAGTTTTAAAGAAGTCATGGCAAATTATTATCAAGTATAAGTCTGCATTTTAATGATCATCTATGAGGAATTTCTATTGAAATTCAACTGAATTTTCTAGGAAAGCTTTGGGTTTTTCTGATTCAGTAAAACATTTTCAATGAATAAAAAGCCACAAAACTTACTTTATTGACCCCAATGTTGTAAATTATTTATTATATTACATGCAAAGCCATGTTTACCAACAATAAACCAAAGTGATGATTTCCAGTGTGATTTAATCAGTTTCTCACATTGATGTGTTGGCCCACTTTCAAGGGGATTATGACACTTTGAGTCGGTGCTGCTGTGTCTTGTTCAAGTATTTAAAAATGTTCTAAAGATACGACATTTCAGTTGATTAAATTTAGTTTTTCAGCTCCCCATTTATTAACAAAGCAAATTAAAAATAAATCTTGTTAATCTAGCTGGCTAGCTAAATGCAGCATTAGCTGCATATCCTTGGTTAACACTTGCTTCTAAATGTAGTCATGTGTACATTTATAAGAAAAGAAAAAAGACAGGAATGGATGAAACGCAAACCCAAAGAGTCAAAACAGTAGTCCACAAAACTCTGTGGTTTTAATGATTGTCATGTCCATCATTTATATACAGTTTGTTATTTTCCCCTAAATAAAGAAAAATTTTGTTTGGGCTATTATGAGTGGTCAGGAAAACGTGTGAATCTTACTTTTACCTCACAGAAAAAGTGTTTTTTCATATGTTTGTTTGTGAAAGGTTATTTGCAGAGTGGTCTGCAGCTCAGGGCAGGACTGCCCACTGACTCAGAAGGTGAGAACACAGGCTCAATTTTCAAGACTACCTCTGTCCACATTCATCTGACACACGATGAGTCAGAGTTTTCTTAACTCTGGAAAAACCTGGACCTTTCTTTTTAACCTTCAGTCATCATCACATTTTCTATGGTAAGAAAAGTCCCATCTCTTAAGTTGGGTTTAGGGGTAACCCCTTCACGCATCACACTTGACACCACAACGCCAAAACTGGTGGCACTTCAGTCCAGAAGGAAGAGCGAGTGTACTGTGAATATACGTTCCTTTCCCTCAAAGGGTTTAGGCCCACAGATGCTGTTGTCACACCTTCAGTCATTTATTTAAAATATCTTCTGGACACCCAAAGGTTTCTAGGTATTTCTTTAATGTGAGGTTAAATTTTGGGTGTGGTGGAAGGAATGCTGTGCGTTACACACTATTACTTCACACAATAACCCACACAACCATAAACCACAGGGCTGCCAGAAAATGAATGAAAGTTCATTACTGGTGTTATGCTTAATTTTTTCATCTACATATAGAAAACAGAAGTTTATTATCTGTTCAAATGATGACTCAACAAAAATACTGTTTTCATTGTTTAATTCGTCTTTTAGGTCACCAGATCTTTTACCTGCTCACCTTTACTCATCTTCCTTCTGTGATTCTCTAATGTTATTTTTCATTAAGAAAATTCACAAGATACACCAAGACCTGGTTTCTGATGTTTCATGTAGTTCTTCCTTTGTAATTCCTCTCCCATTACGCTGTATTTCTGCTTTCCAACTTCCCTCTCTTACTGATATTTCTGACCTCATCTGTAAGTCTAAACCTTCTACTTGTCAGCTAGTAATATTCCTACAGTTTTGGTTAAGGCATGTCTACCCTCTTTGCTTCCCCTCATATCTGCCATCGTCTACTCTTCACTTACCACTGGAACTGTTCCTGCTTCCTTCAAAACTGCTGCCATCACCCCAATATTGAAAAAAACTGGTCTAGATCCCAATAATTTCGATAATTTCCGTCCTATTTCCAATCTACCATTCCTTGCAAAAATTCTTGAGAAAATAGTTGCCTGACAACTCCACTCACACTTAACTGATAATAATCTGTATGAACAGTTCCAGTCTGGTTTTCGCCCCTGCCATAGCACAGAAACAGCACTTATAAAAATAACCAATGATCTTCTTATGGCAGCTGATTCCAGTTTACTTTCCATCCTTATTCTCCTCGATCTAAGTGCTGCTTTCGACACCATTTCTCATTCCATTCTCCTCAGTAGATTAGTCTCCATTGGTCTCTCCCATACTTCACTAGCCTGGTTTAAATCGTTCCTGTCTGATCGCACTCAGTTTATTCAACTGAGTGCGATCAGTTGAATAAAGATACTTCTCAGTCCTTTCCTCTGACCACCGGCGTGCCCCAGGGATCTGTCCTGG
>VUQR01014937.1:24350-37634 GCA_015108515.1 Hemichromis elongatus | reverse complement strand
GGGGGCCGGCGGGGGGGGGGGGGGGGGGGGGGGGGGCGGGGGGGGCCCCCCCCCCCCCCCCCCCACACACACACATCCCCAGGCATGGCCCTTGCTCAGAGCCAGGCCTCTCAGAGTGATCATGTGTATATGTGAACAAGCATTTTGTGAGTATTGCACTTTGTAGAGCGGAGAAAGCTTCACATTTTGGCTTCTTTCCCGCCCCACGTATGCGCATGCGCACATGTGAGTTTGTGCCTGGGTGCAGGTTTAACGCACATGCAGCGCAAACCTGCATCTGTCCGATGATCCGTGATGCTTAGCAAATGAGCAGAAAATCTACAGCTCTAATGGGACCAGCGCAGGTTGGATGGAGGGGAAGGTAAAGAATGTCTAATCGGAGTGGTGTAAATGCTAAAATGAGTGTGCACAAGGCTGTTAATGCAGGCTGAATACTAGAGTTGACTTTGTTGTAGCCCTTGGACCTGGACACCATGTGTTGCCAGAATATATAAACGACTTTTGGCTTAAAAAACAAACACAAAAACTGGTATCAAAGTTTTAGCAATCAGGGGACAAAATTTATAACTCTTGTACTCTTCCTTGTCTTTAAAAAGACTCATCACAGGGTTAAATCTGCTCATGAACAAATATTCACACAGTTCTCCGTTTATCATTCAGATTATTTGAACTTTAAACATGGGCAGTGGCCTATTGACCTCCATTCATTTCAGAGAATAATGGCTTTAATGTTCTTACTGCAAGTTGATTATCTTTACAACTCTCTTGGACTGTTTTAATAATCTGAAGATTTTTCATGGTGATGGTTATAAGCATAATCTAATAGCATATATTGTAAAATGGCTTGTGGTCTTGTGACATCTCTAATACTCAAAAATTAAAACCTGTTAAAATTTAACAATGGCTCCTTATATCCAAATCACGACAAAAGTTTCAATAATTTAGCCACGTTAAGTTTCAGGCTACAGCTCCACAGGACTTCATTCATTATATGAAACTAGAAGTCTTGAAAGTGAGAGTTCTCTAGTTAAGGTTTCTGTGAGCATTGAGTTATATTTTCTTGTTTACCATATACACTATTGGAAAATGCGAATAAAAAAAGCTAGCTCAGTAGTTTGCAGTGTCGCACCAAGGACAATGTGATAAGAGTAATCCAAACCCTTACCCAACTAGTGTCAAATCAGTCCTAAAGTTTCTACAGTTTGTCTCCTTACATTATGATTTTAAAGCTCTAGTCTAGGGAGCTAAGCTAATGGCAATGCTAGCCAGATTAGGTGTGTGGTGTGCTAACTTGAAGTATTTTCCTACTTCTGTTTGTGTGTACAAAGTAAAAGCAGTGCCCTGGGGCTGATTACTGATTAGTTTTAAAGGTGTGGTCACTGATTACCATATTGAAGTGAAATTTTTGGTTTCCTGTAAGAGTATACTAAAACTAAATATTCTGTTGCATAGGCCCCTAAAAGGCTTCTATTTGTCCCCATTTGTCCTCAGCCCACACTTTGAACCTCCCGTTTTTATTTTACATGTACTATATTGTACATCGTCTCCATCATGCACAAACTGTATAAACATGTATGAGTGACTGAATGTGGCTAGCTACCTCCAGTTTCAAGGCATTTACAATAATGATCAGTGACTCCCAACTTCAGAATGGGGCCTTGCTGTTGAGGGTCGGCGACTGTTGTTGATGATATGCCATCGTGGCTGATGTGTGCTATTCAAACGCAAGCTTGTGTGGTCACGTTCAGCAGCCGGGAAGTCTTGATTCATGCGGGCATTATGCATGCTGGACGCTTATGGCACCTCTCTCCGTTGCTGTGCAGTCGGGCCCATTTGTTTGGAAATGGGTTTACATACATCTTCTTCTCGATGGTCTCCCTCTTCCCCTCCCTCAGCTTACAGTTCTCGCACACACATTGGGTAAAGTGGAAGCCTCAAACGTGCAGCCATACGAACCGTAACAGAGGGTATTTAGGTGGTGTAGTTCACTCTTTTTTAGCCATGCTGAAGGTGTTTAGCTACTGCAGGCAGCCTTGGTTAAGAAAAGCTTATTATGCTTTTACATGAAGGAGCAGGCATTTGCACCAATGATACCTAGAGTTGGAGATATTTTCCTTTTAGAGTTTTTTCCAAGTATATAACCATTCTAAAGTATATAACCATCTACTAACCCTACATATTTAGAAGCACTAGGCTTTAGAGTATATATTCAGAGGTTGTAAGGTTTTATTTTTTAGAATTAAAGCTCTCCACAGCTAGAGCTCTTGCCCCCATAGATCATCAGCTTTATCATTAAGCTCTGGCCCAAAAGAGAAAAGTAATGCTACCAAAGTTAGCTGTAAAACGTGGCGACAATTTGGAAATTACTGTTTGACATTGACTTTTTTTTAATGACAAATATTCTAATATATGTAATTTTCTCAAATCATGGTGCTAGAAAATGCAAAATGTTTATGCTAATCATTAACTAGTTCTTGCTCGCTAATGTCAGAAATATAGGTAATTTAAGTGTTATATGGTAGCTAACTGAGTAGCTAACTCTCAATCAAACCACACAGTCTTAATGTCAGATTTTAACCATTAAATTCGATGAAACAAACCATAATAATAATGTTTGCTTTTTAAGCCATGACTATTTACTGTGGTAAAAGTTGAAAAAGCTAAAAGAGATAAAAGCTTTAGCATTTGCCCAGGTTTTTGTCCTGTGGCAAGTTTTAGGTTCCTCAGTTAGTATTAGCATTGAGCTAGGACCAAGGCTCTGTGCTATTGACCTCTTTTTAATTTAGAAAATCTGGGCCCCTTTTAATTTGATCATTTTACTTGGATCCTTTTGTGTTCCCACTGTCATGATCATGTTTGTTATTTTAGTATTTTTGCTATTGTTTCTTATATTCTTTTATATAGATGTCATTAGCATGCTAAAAGTAATGTTACTATGCTATATCACTTAGAAATTAGCTATTAATTTTATTTAGTGACTCTACTGCACTGTTTTATTACATTAATTTCATATCTTTTCATACAACTATTGCTGAAAAGACATTTCAGCTCAAGATAACAGTAGTTTTAATGCTTGCGGTGCTTCCTTGTGTCTCTTTGGTACGAAATAGAGATCATTCATTAGCTTATGCAGCTACACTATGTGGACAAATTATTGGGAAATTCCTGTTAATCTTTTAATTAATGTGTTTTCAGTTCCATTGCCACAGGTGTATAAAATCAAGCACCTAGCCTTTGCAAACATTTATGAAATGATGGGCACTTCTAAAGAGCTCACTGAATTTGACCATGGGTCTGTAATTAGATGCCAGTGCTACAAGTCACTTTGTGAAATTCCTTCCTTGGTATTCTGCCATCCACTGTAAATTCAATAAATGTAGAGCTCCAAACCTTGTCTGGCATTAACATCAGCAGACAAATCATGACCCAGGAGCTTCATGGCATTGATTTCCATGGCCAAGCAGTTCCTGTAGGTGTATTCTGTAGCTGGCCCAAAACCTTTGTCCATATATTGTAGTTTTAAAGCATGACCTCACTTGAAATGCATGACTGGTAATCTGGCATTTTCTGGTGGGCTGATGCACTTTTGGGCTAGTGCGTATTGGCCAGACAAGCACTGACAGCAGCCAATTTGTTCATTTTCATGTTGACGCTGGAATGCCCAATCAAACTTCTCCCCTACCTTCACTGTGCCCTCACACAGCTTATAGAAAATGCTAGAAAAAAGTGGAGCTGGAAAACTTAAAGTACTGAAATTAAAAATAAAAGTAAAAATAGATACAGTAAAATGTGTCAAATTAACTGACATGTTATCTGTTGTTGCTGCTGCACAGTGAACAGCAATACCAGTACAACTAGATGGAGATAATTATGAAGGGAGCGATTTAAGGGTTCAGGTAAAATGAATGACTATTTTTACCTGATTAAAACCTGTTTTAATATCTATAATTAAATAAAATGAAATGTATACATGATATGTATATGCATAATAGATATATAGCTATAACATTTTATCTTTTTTATTTTTTGAGGGATCATGGTGAGTTGCCTGGACCAAAAATACCAGACCCGACTTTTTGTTCTAGTCCACTGTCTTGGTGGTTCATGAGTTCATAGATTCACTTATGCACCATGAGAAAATGTCTCTCCTGCTTTGCCTCTCCGAACTAAGAGGGATATTTTTGCACTTCTATAACTGTGGCTACATTTCTCTATGAGTGTCCCATATGTGTATGGTCGTAATTAAGGGTACCGAGTCATGATGTGGTTTAGAGGAACTTGTTTATCCTTACATTTGTTGTGTAGTCTGTAATGCTGGTACAGTGTATAGTATTATTAATCATATAGGATTGACTTGATTAGCACTCTTTAAAATGTTAATTTAAATTGATAATTCAGGGCATTTTAGTTTAAACCCTCTGTTTTGAGAGTGCTAGTGCACATAAGTGACAATATGAATTCACTATCTCCTATTTAAAAAAATCGTTTTTTTATTGTATTCCTATTAAATAAATTATTTGAGCCAAATGAACCCTCTCCCTGTTAAAGTTGGTTACCCATCCAGCCCATGAACTCAGGCTTTCACAGAGTTCACTGAAGGATTTGTACATATTAAGCAGCCTCCTGATTGGGTTGTTTGATAGAATTTCTCCCCAACCTTTTAACTCCTTAATGCAACAGTCTCGAGGAGAGACACCAGACGTGATTTCTGGAAGTGTTACAACTGCAAAAGCCTCAATAGGAGTATGATTGGCCACACTTAGACGCACACTCTCCCTTTCCCTGCTCCACAGAGCTGCTGCTAGCTTCCCCTCTTTCACTTTTCCTCCCTATTTCCTCCCTCCCTTCTTTGTCCATAGCCTGGAGTGAGCGTTCAAGCCAGCAGCACCACAAAAGCGGCTTTGAGGAGATTGCACGCTGGCCGCCGACCCCTCTGAGCTCACACCCATCACACATTACTCACCAGCAGGCCTTAGTGCGAGCTGCAAACCAGGCTGGGAAATACTGCATGTCACTGAACCGGAGAGAAAGGAGGGATACTCGGTTTTATCCTGCTAAACTCTTTAGTCTGTTTTCATTTCAGAGCTTGTGTTTTAATTTAGCTTACCTTGAGTGGGGATCTTTAGCCTGTATAAATGATGAGTAATTAGAGAAGAATTAAACAATGCAGCACAGAGCAGAGCACAATAGAACTTTGTTGCTCAACCACATTGGAAAATTGCCTCAGCATGGACTGTCAAGTCAAATATCCCTCTCAGCTCTTGGCTTTTGGTCGTGCACTGTCAGTTTGTCGTTCCAGGAAGTGATGTCGGCTGCGTGTGAACATGTGTATCGAATATGTGACTCTCTATTTGCTGCCCAGCAGACTTCAGTTTGCATGTCATTTTTTCCCTCTCCCCCCAAAAAGAAAAAACGAATAACAGAATAGCACGGTTTGCTTTTAGCCAAGCAGAATCAAGTTAGATATGTTCTTCGGGGGATTCAGGCGGTTTTTCAGCTCTGATTATAAATAGTTTTCACACAGCCTGAAAGGTAGTGTTAACTCCAACGTGTCAGGTGTCATCAATTTAGGTCAAAACGCGCCTTTCTTCACAACATATGGCATCACATGTGCTCATATTACTATATATTGCCACTGAAGTGGATGTCTTGACTGTCAAAACAGAAGAAATGATAGAAAGCTTGAGGTTTTCCTGCGTCTCTGTCTGATCTTCAGGTAAAGCAAGGTGTGAAATGAAAGTACATCTGCATCTCTTGAGACTGAAACCTCCACGTTGCAGGTGTGAGGTGGAAGCTAGTTGTAGGCTGATCGATTTGAGAATTGACAGTAGCGATACCGATGCTGATATCGGTATCAGATTGATACTTGTGCGATTAATGAGATGTTCAGAACATAGCCAACTGAATTGTGAAAAATTCATTATGACACATTGCTCTCCAGTATGTAACCTGCCTTATTAGGATCAAAGTATCGGTATTAGTATTAGTATCAGCATCAGCAGTATTGGCCCTGTATGTACTTGGTATCGGATTGATAGTGGAAGCTTAGTAAAACACTCCGCCTTGCTTTTAGATTTCCCGCTGCGAGCTGATGTATATGTCGTAAACCTCTCTCGAACTCCAATTTAACCTACATTCATCCAACCTGTGCCCTCCTCCTCCAGCTACACCTCTGAACGACAAAGTTACGTAATGCCGCTCAGTCTTCCATGCAGATAAAACTGCACCCACAGGAGCCCGTGTCACACCTCAGATCCATCCTCTCATCTCTAAATGCCATTTGTATGCAAAATATTTGATTCAGTGGCTGATCCCGGTCTTTTCTTTTTTTCTTACACCCTGCAAGTACAAGCCAGTTGGACTTAAATTAAGAGAATGCCACTGACAATAAAGCAGCTTTGGTGAAAACCTGGGGAAAGTGTATTCATCTCAGCTTCATTTCCATCTCTCGTGGCTGTTCTGCTGCATCTCTGTGCTGCACTTTCCAGAAACAACCTGCCAATCAAACTGTGTAGGTGGCACTGTTTTGTTCTTTTACATACATTTTATTTTCTGTCGAGCTCCTTAGCCACATCGAGGTGCCCAATAGTTCTTTAAAATCAAACATGTTTCCGGGCAAAAGCTGACAGCACAAAGTATGGAAAGGCATTTGTGAACTTATATTATAGGCCAGGCAACACAAGAGAGTCACGTTTGCATAGATTAAACTAGAAATAGAAAACAAAGGAAGATGTTACAGAATGCCACTTCAGGCCTTAAAATTGACACGAGAGGAGCTTTAGGTGTTTTTAGACGATCCAGAACTGAAAAAAAAAAAGATCTTACAAGTATTATTGAGTGGATAAATTATCCAGTAACACCCCCACAAGCAGTACCAAATTTTGAATTTTGGATGGCAAAAAAAACTTTTTTCAGTTGTGGAAACCGTTTTTTCCTTTGTTTGCTTTTTTTCTGATAAACCGATAGAAACATTGGATGGTGTGCGGTGTCAACTTTTTTTTGTTTTTTTCAGAAAAAAGTTTAAGAATCACAGAGTTAGCTCCAAAATGATTCTTTTCTAACAGACTGCTTACTTCTAAGAAGGCTTTTCTTTAATTTTGGAGGAGAAGAGGCATCTCCCGTTAGACTTCAGAGCAGCTTACATTTATTCTTGGGAACAAAAATGTTTACCTCGTGCTATGTTTACTGGGTGGCACTCTCTAGGAGGTTTCGAGGGTCATTTTATTCCTGTTTGGTTGCTTATTAAGCACTGTGTGATGTGCAGACTGCAGACTCTGTTTATAATATTAACAGGATGGCTGTCAAATAGCAGACTTCACAGTTCTTGTTCATCATTATGTCTGAATGTTTGAAACATTATTTGGTTTGTATTTTGGTGCACAAACTTTATCTAAACAAGTACGGCTGAGTAACTTAAAAGTAATCCAGTAATTGTTTATCTGAATAGAAGTAAATGCAGTGAGGTAGGAACTGTATTTTACAGGTTTTTGATTGTACAGCACTTTGTGGCCTTATGTTCATGAAAGTGGTTTTATAAATAAACTTTACTTTCTTACTTTTGAAGGGTAAGTGCACTGATGGAGAATTATATTAGTTATTATGTCAGAAACAAAGAAAAATGCCACGTAAAGTTTTTAAAAAAGAATTTTGGACTGTTTTTTTTTTAACGTTGAGGTGAAAGGACAGACAGACAAAAAAATATTGACACATTTGAGATCAAAAAACAAGCTTAAGATTTACTAACTGATGTACTTATTCCTAAAAGCTTTTTGAATTTGTTAAAATTATTATTTTTGAGTTCAAAATGGCTGTTTTCTGTAAAAGTCTGCAACTTAAATTTTAAGGAAAAACTGTAGGAGCACATTTGCTTAAAAACCTACAACCTCAATAAAACACATCAGATAAATACAGAGAAAAAGACTCAAATAATGTGCTGAATATGAGATATTGGAAAACTTTACAGTGAGCTGCGCAAAAGATGAGACAAAATTAAATTATTGAAGATTATATGGAAGAAATTCTGTCTTTTATTCCTTAGCTGTATGTTATTTTCTATGTTTTCTATGTAAAATCAACTAAAAAGTAACCACGGTATGGTGAAACAACCAAACTGAAAACTAAAACGTACTGTTAAAAACAAACAGACATTGTAGCGAACTAAAATAAAAACTAGACTAATGTAAAAGTAACAAAATTAAAATGATACAAAAAATTATTTTGTTTCCGTCTTTGTCAGATTAGTTACATTGTCTTGCAGGTTTTAACATGTTTGTTTGTTGAGCCTCTGATGTTTAAATTAAAGTTTATCCACCTTCAAAAAGTGTTGATTGTTTTACTTTCTTAAGTTTTTCCCCCTGATAAAAAAATGCCAATTGGATAAAGAATGAAAAACTAGACTAAAACTAATGATTTTTATACAATAATACTTACTACTACTATAATACTTACTACTACTTACATACTAATTTGCTTTCCTGCTTTACAAGAGACCTACAGTGTATTGTACAATGTTTACAATACATTACAATGTATTTTTAAATTATTATTATATTCACATATTTGAAATAAAACATTTAATCAATAAAATGAGCAAAAAAGAGAGAAAAAACATGTAAAAATGTTAAACTAATTAAAAATAAAACAAATGAAACTATTTATTCAATAAAATAATATCTGAAACATAACTAAATGCATACCACACTGTAAAAAACCCCACTCCTCTGCATTCATATGCTCGCAAGATCAAAAAGTTCTAAAAGTAAAGCACACAAACTGAATAACCTGGAAGTGTTAGATTATTTTATATTACAGAATTTGATAATTATTATTGTTTTATCAGTGTGTAAGACAGGATCATATTCTAAAGCTACTTTATTACTTAAGTAACTCAAATTAATATATGTTAAATAATAAAATAAAATCATAATATTTGAAATTTTGTAAAGAATTGGTTTAAAGGAGGACACCAGCCAAAAGCTTAAGTATAAATAAGTAGCTCTTCTTTGGTCATTTAACTGCATTTTTTTCTATTGTCCTTAATTTTAATTGATTTAATTTTTTTTTGCGTTTATTTATTACATTTTTACAGTGTGCCCATCTGATTCTAATCTCTGCTTTTTTCTTTGTTTCTTCCTCTTTCAGGAGCGCCACACTCCCCCGGTGCACACACACGCTCATATACACTCAAACACACACACCAAACTTTGGTCACCCCTCCTTGCCCCCCTGTCCTCCCCTTCATCCTCACCCCTGATGCAACACCTCTGGAGGTAAGTGCTGTAGCTTCTGTGTGTGTGTGTGCGTGTGTGTGCTTGCACTGTCTCTCTGTCTCTCTCTCTCCCCCCCCAGCGAAAGCGGACACGTCGTCTCCCCAGCTTCCGTTTTCCTCTGCACGCCTGCTGCTGGAGTATTCACGCTTCAGGCTGTTTTCTTTGAGAGAGGGAGAGAGGAAGACAGAGTATAAAAATATGCAAATGCTATTGTTGAAGCGCAGAACGACGGAGGGCGGGGGTGCTCCTTTTACACCCCCTCACCTCCCCTGTCGCCACTGCTGCCACTGCTGCTGCCACCGTCACCACTTCCACCTCCATCCATCCATCCAGCCATCCATCCATCCAGCGCATGTAGAGAGGGGGAGAGAGGGGACATTCAGGTGGCACAGCAGGGGCAGGTTATTAAAAATATGCTTAAAGGCCACTATTATCTCTATCAGTTCAGGCTTTTCTCTCCAAAAAATCCAGCGGTAGACCGACGGATAAATTAGAGAAAGAAGGAAAGAAAATGTGCAGCTATTTAGATAATGAACTACAAAGGAACTACATATGTAACCTCTCCGACACAAGAAGGGAAGGGCAGGGACATTACACTGTATATAATATATGCATATGACTAAATACAAGCAGCAATAGGCGTACACATAAATCTCACTCAAACCGAAGCGATGGAGACAAGAGAGGGTTACAAGCTGTGGCCTAATTGTAGGGCTGTGAACACCACCCACACGGGTGTTTTCACTGTGTGGAAGTTAAAGGTGTTTAAAGGGTCATTACGGCGTTTACTGCAGTAACTGCAACTACTGGAGCAAATGACTGTCGCATGTTTTCAAGTGGAGAAAGGGTGTCTGCTCAGAACATGCCTGCCTAAACCAATTATTTAATGGGAGTGCTGTTTTTGCTGATGATTTGCTATATTATCTGTTGTTAAATATATGATAAATAATACTTATGGAGCTTGACTGTATATGTACTATTAGCATGGATGCATACAGAGACTGGAGTTCCTCCAACAGACACTTGAGGCTAGCTCCAAACATGAGTCGATTCCCATAGACTCCCATGTTAAAATGTCCATCTTCATATTAGATTTAAACATGTTTAGCTTTTCATTACTATGCATTGGTTGACTTCTAATACAGCTCACCAATTATAGCCTAAAGATATGCATTGTTAGAGACATAGCTGCTAATAATGAATATCTTTAGCCAATATAAACTTGTGGCAGTTAACTTACTTTTCATTCTCTTTAGCGTGTGATATAAACAAAAACAAGATCTTTGACAGGACTGCGTTTGCACACCAAGCAGTATTGCCAAGAACTGCAGTTCTTCTAATGGCCACTTGAGGCTGGCTCTAAATTTGAGTCAGCCCCCATAGACTGCCCTTTTAAACAGCTAAACTTTACACTAGAAACAAACATGTTTACGGCCTAGTCAAATTAATAGTTTTGCTCTTTATGCTGATTTAGCTCTTAATGACAACTGTACAGGAGGTGACTTTTAATATGATTTGCCTATTTAAATTATAATAAGGCCTATTTATTGAGGGTGTGGCCACTTTGACTGACAGTGTGGGAGCAGAATGAGCCACTAGGAGTCACCCAGCAGGGTTTTTGAACATGAAAACATTTTTAAGGTAACATTATGTCAATTAATGCCTTAATTCCCAGTTACCTATACTAATAGATTGTCTAAGAAGTCTGTGCCCTAGTTTTGGATGTACCTGACTTAGTACTCGCCCCACTTTAGACATAGTGCTGAAATCAAGCCTTCAAATTGGGGGTACACAAATGAATAGGTGACTTTATAATGGCTTAATATGAGGCGCAGGTTGGAGAAGATGCTTATTTGTCTTTTGGAGAACAATGAACACAGTAGGACACGACTTTCCCACTAATAGAAAAGCAGAGGCCAAAGCAGACATATGCACAGATAGCACACGCACCCAACCAGAGAGACTGAGGGGGAGTACGAGTGTAGCCCTGTGAAAGTGGGAAGCCCATTTGTAAAGCCCTCACGCTCTTAGGAAGACTTTTTGAAGTGATTATGAAGACAGTTCAGATCAAAGGATTTGACAAGTCTGAGTGCGGGGCCGGGTAATCACGCTGAAGCCCCTCCATACAAGATGGCAGTGGTCCCCCCAGCTGCTTTGCAAATGTAATGTGACACTTGCGGATAAACAGATTATGAAGAAATGGAGGGGTTGGGGGCGGGGGCGAAGGGGACCGAAAAGAAAAAAAATATGACTTCACAACTTGTAGAAATTAGAGGAGGGCAAATAGTTTATTTAATGAACTCTGGGGATGGGCAGTGTCAAAGAAATGATGATTAATTCTGGAGCGCTGATACAGGTCTAAACGATATAATTTGGGAATATTAGCGGGAACATTAGATGATGAGGCAGTATTTCTCGTGCTAGTATCTCAGACTCGAGGCTCCAGAGACTGTTTTTTTCCCTTCCTTTCTCTTTCCCTTCACTAGTTATTATAGATTAATCCATAATCCTCACCACCTAAAGACATTTTTGTCAGTAAAGCTCAGGAATAGAGCCGGTAGATTTTTTATTTTTTGGGGGGAATATATCTCTGCTCCTGCTCATTTCCCCTCAGCATGATGTCACATTGTCACATCTACTGAAAATACTCCATCGCCAGCTCCTCTCAGATATACCGTTTCATTTCGGTAGAGCTGAGGTGGGACTTATCAGTTTATGTAACCGGAAATTTTCTACATCATGTACACGATTCCCATTTATTCAACATCATGTCGAGTTGAATGCGATGTTTGGCACTCACAATAAGACAGAAACATAATGTGTTGATGTGAATCGTTTTTCCTGCTTTTTTCCCCCTCTTCTTTTCTTTTATGAATGAGCTCAAGTAGTAGAGTATTGTAAGCTGTGCAGCCGTGCTATAATGTCAGATAACGCACTTTTCACTGTACACAAAGGGATTTTTGTGCCTGTTCTTCATGCAGCGTTTTAATTCCAAACTCCATTGAAAAAACAATCGATTTTATTGTTGATTTGTTCACTGTGTCTGTGCAGCATTTCAAAGCTGTGGAGCAGAGCCGGATGAAGTGATAGCTATCTTGATTGCAGAAAGTGCTACAAAGCAATTTGATGTATAACAATGTCGTCACAGTGAAAACGTGCGTCTTCAAATGTGGGTTATTAACCATTAAAGAAAAGAAAAAAAAAAACACTGGAAAAATGCTTATTTTCTTAGCTTACAAAAATATGTATTTGCAATGTCTCTTTGCTTTAAGCTGTGCAATAAAAACAGATCAACAGAAGGTGTGCTCTCTGCCTGTTTTGTCCTCCAAGTATCTTATGCATTAACCAGCCTTCAGATAAAAAAACCCAAAGCTCTGTACTTTCAATGGACAAGGCGATTAAAGCGCCCTGGAGAGCCTCACTCATCACTGAGTGTCCATTTGTCCAGTCAGAAGAGGGTGTGCTTCTTTCTTTCTTTCTCCTCTGTATATGTATGTTTGTGTGTGTGCTCTGAATGACCCTTGTGGTGGGATAAACGTCCCTTTGAGGGCGCAGGGACAGATGGACAGACAGGGGGACTCAGCGACAGACACAGAGGACTGAGGCTCCAGTGTAGGCGCTGCCACGTGGCCTGAATCCCCTTTCATCTCCACAACTCGTCCATTTCCTGCCCCTTCACTCTAAACAAACATACAAAACCGTGATGCAGCAGCCAGTGACGGATAGATGGATGGATTTGAGGAAAGGGTTGGTGATTTGAGGTGTCACAGGGAACAATGCCAGCTACGTTCAAACACTTCCTGGTTTTATTTAGATATAAATATTTTCGGTTTTGGTTTATTTGCAAATAAAAAAAAATGCCAAAAAGCTGACAAGAGCATAGAGACAGAGACAGAGGCAGAAATACAAAAAGAAACCCCATGGAGCTGATAAAAATATCTCGCCCCAAAAGAGAAAAGAGGGAAAAAAAAACAAGTTCACCAGCAGAGACACAGGTGAATTTGTCACAGAAGCA
>VUQR01014937.1:13037-24330 GCA_015108515.1 Hemichromis elongatus | reverse complement strand
AAAAAAAAAAAAAAAAAAAAAAAAAAAACACAAAAAAAAAAAAAAAAAAAATTGTCAAAAAAAAAAAAAAAAAAAAAAAAAAAAAAAGCCAAATGCAGTATTGTGAAGTCTGTATCTGCAAATAGAAGAGGCTAGGCGCCATTAGTAATTACTCACAATCCACCAATCCCTACAGTTTGACGCAAACAATTGAAACAAATTATGTCTATGCACTGTAAATGTAGCCTATTATAGGTTAATTCATATAAAAGTCTAAATGCGTCACATAACTCAGTGATTCTCAGCCTGGGTAAAACTACTGGTGGTGGGCTACTTCTGCAGTTTCCACGTGGAAGGATTAGCTGTCTAATCTGAATAAATGAACAAATAAACAAACAAATAAATACATAATTACATAAAGAAAAAAGAAGTATTTTTGCATACTTTAAAGCAGATAAAACACAAAAACTGAAAGAAAAAAAGGACATTTGCGACATTTGAATTATTAGTATAGGTAAAGGAAACCTGTTTAAATTAATAATTATTAAATATTTAATTAATTATTAATTATTAGATAACAGTATTGTAAAATATTTTAAATAAAATTACAGTAAATACAAACAGCTTAACTGTTATTCAATACCTGAAATGAATGTCTAAAAATAATGTATAAAAACCTTGAAATTACTCAATAATAGGTACCAGTAAACAGCTGAAAATGATTCTTTAACAGTATAAATATGCCAAATTAGCTGTTGCTGATAATACACAATAAATAGCTCAAAAAGCTAAGTTTTGACTTGCAGCTGAAATTGCTAGCTAAAGGCATGAATGAATAGTTGGTACTTGTGTGAACAAACATATTGAATTATTAGTTTCACATATTAGATAAGCAACTGAAATAGTAGGCTCAAATTATCAATAGAAATTTATTAGCTAAAGGTACAGATAAACAGCTTGAAACTTTTACCTAACAATACAGATATGCTAATTTAGCAATTAGCTAAAAAGCTAGCTAAAGTTAAGAGGAAAGTTTAGGAAATTGATGAAAATAACATAGGACTTGCAGTTCAAACTGCTATTAAATACATAGTTGGAAATTATATAAATAAATCAAATTGTACAGTTGAAACAGTTGGCTAAGATTATAGAGAAAAAATTGGAGCTAAAGGTATGGATAAACTATTGTAAGCTATTATAGGGCAAGCAAAAGTTAGCAAATAGCTAAAACTCTTGGGCTTTAATATTGCTCAATAGTTATCTAGGTCATAAGGGAAAAATGTCATCGCTGAAGGTGAAATCTGTCACAAATTAATCTACTTGTGGTTGTGGGATTCAGTAGTTTGCATAGAAGGCATTGATTTATCTGCAAACACCTGCTACCTGCAGAGTGAACTTTGAGGACAATATTCTCTGTTCAAGACAA
Organism: Hemichromis elongatus; assembly: GCA_015108515.1. NCBI lineage: Eukaryota > Metazoa > Chordata > Actinopteri > Cichliformes > Cichlidae > Hemichromis > Hemichromis elongatus. The sequence continues at coordinate 22,925 of VUQR01014937.1, read as the reverse complement.
GCTTGGGTAAATTTTTCCACCGCAGAATAAATTGTGAGGGTATGCAGAAAAATGTGCAAATCAGCATCTTTCGTGTAAAGCAGAGGCGACTACAGCAATCTGCTGTTGTGATCAAAAGGATTGTGAGGAAGTTTTTGCCAAGAAGTGAGAAAATGTTCTTGCAACTGGTGGCTGTCAGATGGTCACTGAGGGCTCTGTAGACTTTAGCGTCATTAGCCTAACAGTGTTGTACATCTGAAAAGATATTCAAGTTAATATCATGTGACTGACAAAAATCTCAACAGATAAACTTAAAAACTGCACATTAAACATTTACAAATTGCGTGGGTAAAGACATTAAAATTTTTGGTAATCATAATAAGTAAACAGAGGAAAAAAGCTAGCTAAACTGTCAATTTTTGCCAAAATTATCAGTCAAAATGACGAAACAACTGACTTTAGCTTTAGCTAAATGTATTAAATAATTATTAAAAGTGCTTACTAAAGGTAATGAGTAGTAATTAAAAGTAGTAGATCACTGGATGAAATAGTAATGCAGTGGTTGAGATACTGCCATGTTAACATAACTGATATGTAACTGATGGAGCTAAAAGTAGTCCTGATCCAGTTTCAAGTTAGCTGAGAGGTGTTGTTAATGAAGCTGTTCTTGTGTCCTGCTGATAGATAGAAAGGTTTGGGGCAATGACTATGGTACTAACATGTCCTTCAGTATACTCATTGAAGTGGTGGACCTGCAGCACACATGCAACTTCCTCTTCCCCACTGGCTCAATGTGTCAGCAAGAGATGTCAATGTGATTGGTCAGTACTGAGGGCAGACGGCTATTGATTGGGTGGTCATTAGGAGAAAGCGGCCCGGCGGGAGTATCAGGCCTGACACCGTTAACACCCAACTCCGCCGTGTCGACCGCTCTTTAACGAACGGCCATCAACTGACTGGGACCCGGCCATTGACCCGCGGGCTTCCTGCAATCCCTTACTGCCAGGCTGGAATGTGAGTAAAGGGCTGTGGTGTGTGGTAGTATCGATCCCTGGATGAGACACTGAGGCCGTGGAGGGAAACAGTATCGGAGACAAGTTTACAATCAGAGTGAGAGTGATTTTTAGTTATCAGAGTGGAGCCTGGTATCATGAAAAAAAGCACACAATCAAAGAAAATTTGGAAACCATGAATACTACTACCTCTGATAATCTGACTCTGTTTGTTAGTACATATATAGATTTAAGTACTTGTACTAACTGCAAACACTTTTGCCTGTTTTTCCATCTGAATAAATGAAGAAAGACATAAATCATTTTAAACCGAGAAAAACTGGAGAAATGCACACGTCTAATAAACATGTCTAATAAACAGCAGTAAAGTTTAAGAAGAATACGTGCAAAGGTTTACCATCCGTGTACTCATGATTACATTTGCCACATTCATTTTGGGATGAAGGCACTCAGTAACTGTAAGCTAAGATTTAAAAGTGTGACTGACTGTAATGCTTAACTGGGTCAAAACAGAGCAAATACTGGGTTAACAGTAGATGGTGCTCGTGATAAGAAGCCCCCGTTTTGGCTCAGAATAACCGTACTTTTAGATTTTAGTTTTACCTGATATTTAAAATACAAACTTTGGAACCATTATCAAGCATAACCACAATCTTAACCAAGTGTTGCAGCGACAGAAAGCCCTAGCAGAGGTTAATTAGAGTTTGTTTGCCATGAGAGTTAAATCTTTCTTTAAATCCACCAGATGCAAAAAGGGTTATGCATGCTTATGTTATGCTGGACTGCTGGTACCGCAGTGCATGCTGGAGTCAGTCACTCATCTCCTGCTCGTTTGCAAGTAGTCAGAGCTTGCACTGGACTCCCTGTGCATTACAGAATCTGCTATAAAGCGTCGCTTTTTACAGCCTGCTTATGTGGTGGATATGCTGTTTGCTAATCAGTCTTCATCATCAGGCGATCAAAACTGACCTCAGACAAGCATCAGCTGTGACTACCTTAAAGATGAAAACATACCTTTTTTTTCTATTGTAAAGCACTTTGTTTTTAGATGTACTGTATAAATAAAATGCACTTACTTAAATACCAGGAAATGTCCTTAGGGCCATCTGGAGATATGGCACGTTAGCATGGAGGTATGAAAAATGGGACAACACATGTAAATGAGCAGTTCTGCTATATTCTGGCATGTTGACATTTCATATTTTTTGGTATTTTGGTGTCCATTAATGTGCATTTTTCCTGCTAAATAAAAAGAAAGAGAAAAAGTAAAGTTGAAATCCTTTCACAGGGCTGTCAAAACTGAGTTTGGGTTTTATCTGGTAGCAGCAGAACATAGTTTGCAGCTCTATTCAAAAAGTTTCTTTTTTTAAACATCTCTCGGGTAGCTTGAATATTTTGTCACATCTTTTGTAGAGATGCTTGATTTTTCTAACAATCCCAGCATGTGTTCTCGTGCTGAACAGGTGTTTTTTTTTTTTCCTCTGTTTCTCTGTGAAATTTCGTGAACCTGTAGCTTCTCCCTGCACTGTGAAATCAGGGCCTGGATACGCGACGCACACTGACACCAAATTTGGCCGCTTTGTGTTGCAGCTTCCACTCTGAGCAGACGGCGAATGGACTCGCGCTCAGAGCTGCGTGCGGCGTTAGCACGGGAGTGTAGCTCAGGTATTCGACCGTTTGGCTGATCAGATGTCTTCATAGCGAGAGTTGGCAGAGGTACAAGTCAACAACAGCGGATTGGTTCAGCACCGCCGTGCCTTCGGGGATGCCTGCACATAAATCTGTGTGAGTGTGTGAGTGTGTAAGGGGGGAATGCAAGGAAAGGATGCAAGCGGGCTCCCAGCGTATGACAGCTATATCCTCTTTGACTCAGTGAAATATCATTAGCTGCACTTATCAGATTAGTTTGAGAAAGGGATTAGCATGCTGCGACTGAACGCGTGCGCTCTGGTTTATTCTACTTTTGTCTGCAGAAATTACCAAAAAAGAAAATCTGAAGAAAAAAAAAATAACGTGATGCAGGAACAAAGAAGCTTATTTTGATGAAATCTGGCGAGTCTGGTATGAGATGGCAATCACAAAGTGAACTGTCAGGGCTGAGGAAATATTTCCTGACACTGGGGAAGTGAGGGACGAAAATAGCAAATAACCGCACAATGAAGACAGGCTGCGATGTCTGTGTGCGTTTGACTGTCTGTGTGTGCGCGTCAGTTTGAGTGTGTCAGGCTGTGATCAGAAAGTGAATGAGCCATTTCACTGGCTGCTCCTCTCCCCCCTCCTTCCCTCTCCCTCTCTCTCTCTCTCTCTGTCTCTCTGAGGGGAAGCCTGAGCTGTGGACAGCAGTGGAAATGAGCTCGGCCGTGCAGTAAGTGTGGCGACCTCGTGGCTAACCCCACACTGTTTCCACCGCTCTCCCCACTAAATGATGCCTACTGTATCCTGCCTAGGATGAGGAGGAGGAGGAGGATGGAGCCTAAACTCAGACAGTCTATCCCCCCCTTCCCCTCCTTCCTCCTAGTGTGCGCTCATCAGCCTGTCTGGCCGACTAAAGCAGCACAGACATGTGTTATTTCTATCTAAGGGACATTTTGGCTGCTCACTCCTACTGTGCTGATTCACATTAGAACCTGCAGCAGCAACAACATTTATTATATACCATGAATGTCATTTTAAGGATTGTTGTGTTTACATTTCCCTCCAGTGACGACAGGGTGGACGTGAGCAGGGCCCAGTTGGGAAATGGTGATGTCATATGCTTCTGAGCACCAATCAGGATTAAACAAATTTCTTAATAAGCAATGCAAACAAAAGAAGTGGTTTTATGTTTGTAAAGTGATCGGGACTATATGGATACTACATGGCTGAAACAGCCAAAATAAAGAAATAACGAGATCATTAAAAATAATAATTTAAACAGTTTCTGCATTTTTTTTCTTAAACTTTTTATTGGTTTCAACTTTTTTTTTGTCGTATATTGTTTAAACTAATAAAGTTTTCTGCTTTAATTTTCTTCTAAATTTACTGTATTTATTTATTTTTTCTTAAATATTGAATTATCCTGTAATTTTCATGTAATTCTCTCCTTATTGGCTTTACAAATGTACAAATATTATTCTTGTTGCTGTTTTTAAAAAAAATTTTTGCTGCCTTGATGCACTGTAAACCTACACGTTTGTTTGTCAAGCACACTGAGTTGACGTCTAATGAAATATGTTATATAAATAAAAATGCCATTGCCACTGATTCATGCTTAAATGTATGTATTTATTTGTGTATTTATTGGTGTTCTATTTTCTAGTTGAGCTGTTCCTTACTAGCACACAAACATACACTATGGCATGTTACATTATGGCAGTCTGATATACTTGTCACATGTTTTTATGATAAAAATGGGTCATTTTAGCCCATTGCTAGCTAGTTGCTAGGTCACACTAGGGAAATAGTGACTGAAGACCATGGCATAACCAAAATTATTGCAACCATGTGCAATAAACTCTGGATTTTTGGAGACCAGATGTGTGTCAGTCGCCTTCTTCAGGCCAACTTTGATGGAAATAAAACAGCAATTTGAAAGAATCAGTCTGCTATTAGTTTGCAGTTGGATTGGGGTCAAATTGGTAATTATACGCACTCTGTTTGCGATAATGATATAATAATAAATGAAATCTTTTGCCATCTGCACATATAGAAATTCATATTCACAACTTTGAACCAGGGTCCGGTTTGAACAGACCCTAAACAGTGATACAGTTGTTGCAGGACAGAGATTTGACAGTAAATTGACATTGATTTCAAATTAGACTATAACCAGAATACAACCAGTGCCACATTGCAGACCAGTTGCAGTCATCAGTGCAGACTGACCCAGATTGATTGCAACCTGTTGGCAATCTTTCTGAGAGTGATTGCAGTAAGTTTGAGTCAACTGTTTGGAGACGGGCTGCCTGGTCGGAGAAAAGCTGTCTTCGTCATCCTGTGATCCAGACTCGTTATTTGCTGGAACTTCTTGCAACCATGTAACCACCAGTTTTTTTCTAGTCTCAAGGAGGTTGCTGTCCAACTTTCACCCGTGTGACTGAGCCATGCATCCTTAAAGGGTCTGCACTGTGTGCCAGGTTTGGTTGCTAAAATCCTGATGTTTCAGGAGTAGACAGACAGAAGCAGTTTTCATGTGTTACAGCATGATTAATTTCTTCTTCCTATCACTGTATCACTTTTTATGTGCCTTTATGCATTTTTACAACTTTTCACCTATTGGCTGATCGATGTCCCGGGCACATAAGCGTACAGTGAGTGTGTATCAAGAATTCAAAGGAATTTATTTCATAATTTGGCGAGTTTCATGAGTGTTTCAGAAAATATCTGGAATTTGAGGTATGTGGGTTTGATGAAGGTGACCAAAGTTCATCGACTGGAGTGCCGTTTTTTTGCAACAATACTTGCAGACCAGCACGGTGACGCCTGAGTTTTTATCTTTTATGTTGCAACAACTAAATTTAGTACAAAAATGTAGTTTGGCTTGGTTTTCAAATTTGCTCCGACATGGGCGGTTTTATAACTCTGCAAACTCTGGGATGTTGAATTTAAAATAAATTTTGCGTGGGTTTGTACATTTTGTTCATGGATGAATTTGTAATGATTACTCATTCAACTTTAAAAATGTGCAGCACTTCTGTAAATGCCTACCAGGCTTTGGATCACTGACAAATCAGAACGTCAATACGAATGTGCCGAAATGTACCGTCGTATGAAAATAAAACCATTTTCATCACAATGTGAGTCTTTTATTACTTAAATTACAGCTCAGCTAGAAGCGCTGGGCCAGCAGCGCAGCTTTCCTCTAGAAAGACTTTTGTTTCTGTGAATAAACTAAAAAACACAACAAAAGATACTGAAAAGTAATTATATATGTTTCTCTATACTGAATGAAACTCTTGCTAGCTTATAAAAGGCTTGTGTGTGTTTGTAAGTGTAGATTTCAGATGAGCAGGAACGAGTTTGGTGTATTTTTAACAGGTTTCCAACCTTCAGTGTTTCCCACGTGGGATCTGTGCAGATTTCTCTGACACATTTCACAACTTTCAGAGTAACAGTTTGTCTTTAAAATATGTTTTGAAAGAGTTTTACAATTTTAAGATAAATTGGACACTATGAAAATCAAATAATCGGTTCCTCAAGATTTAATGCGGATGTTATGATGACTGTTTCCCCTTACATAACAAAAAGAAACACAAAAGAGCGGCAACATTCTTTCATCTTTTCCTTTTACCCTCACGCTGCTAGAACAGGAGTTTCAGGGTCTTTTCGTTTCATGGTTGCAATAATGTTTATGGTAGAGTAAAGAATATTCATTAAAGAGTTCACAAACAGGGTTCTCTTCTCTTACACCAAACTCCAAAAGATCGACATGTGCAACTCTGTGCAGTAAGTGCATTTGGCTTTATTTCTTGCTGCGCTGTAAAACTTGCGACAATCTGCACTTCCTGATTTGCTTAGGTAAGTTTGACCCAATGTTTTAAATGAAAGGTGCATCTATTTCAAAGCAAAAACACAAAATTTCCAATGCACTGCACATATAATTACTTATTGCTTGGAAAGGTTTCATGGGGATGGTACTGGAACCTGAAAATGAAATGAAATATTGTGAATCTCTTAACAGAGATCAGCACGAAAGAATAATCCATCCATGACCCTACTCAGTCCTGTGAGTACACCCTTACCCTTGCTCCCACATTACTTTGTGTTAGGGGGCGAGTAGCAGCCAGCTGGTGCTAGTCGAATGTACAACAATAACTTGGTTATTTCCTGGTGTGCAGTATTCAGGTGTTTGTTGAAACAATGGCACAATCTTCCCATAACTGGATGTCCCAGGAACTTTACCTCAAGGTCAGAGTGTGCAATGCTCATAGAAACTGTATCTCAGATGCTACAGGCCTCACTTAGCGTGTTAAATGACGCAGCTAAGGTTTGCAAAGCATAACAAACCATAAGACTTCTGGAACAATGTCCTTTTGACAGATGAGACCAAAGTGGAGATGTTTGACCATAGAGCACAAAACCAAACTGAGAATATCGGCACAAACACCTCATATCAGCTGTCAGCACGGTGGTGGAGGAGTCATGATTTGAGCTTGTTCTGCAGCCACAGGATGTGGACTGCTTCTGTCATGGTCTGCTGTGCAGGAAGGCAGGATTGGACCCAAACGCAGGACTAATAGAGGCAAAAACGTGAACTCAAAAGTAGCTTTATTGCTGACCCGGGAAAACCGAACACAAACCTAAACTGGTAAGCTAGAGGCAAAACACACAGAGACACAGCATGAGGGAGGAACCGACGTTAACGACGCGACAAAGGGCAAAGGCAAACACAGGGCTCAAATACACAGTGGAGTAATTAGGGACGGAATCATGGCTGTGAGAAATTAGAGCTAAGGAAACCAGGAGAAGCAAAACTAGGACTGGGACTATCAAAATAAAACAGGACGATTCGCAAAGATGCAGGGTTGACACTGAAATAAACCTACACTAAACACGAGGGCACGAGAACAAGACCTAAGAAGTAACTCTTTAACCAGATTAAACTGAAACATAGAATAAAAATAATGAAAACGGCACAACTAGGGAATCATAACACGTAATACAAAATCAAACCAAAACATAAGAAACTCAAAATGCTGGGTCAAAATAACCCAGAACTGTGACAGCTTCCAAAATATTCAAGTAAAATGTGAGGACATCTGTCTGACAGCTACAACTTGGACCAAACTGGGTCATATAACAGGACAACGATTCCAAACAGCGCAAAAACCTACAACAGAATGGCTGAAAAAGAAAAGAAGGTGCTGCAGTGATTATGTGGTTGGACCCTAAAACTTTAAATTTGTAATGAACTGCTGCGACTCTGTAAAGAGGAGTCGGCCAAAATCCCTCCACAATGATGTGGGATAGTGATAACGTCATATAGAGAACGATTACTTTGACTTATTGTTGTTAAAGGTTGTTCTACAAGCTACCGAATCGGGGGGGGGATTTAGTTTTTAATCTAGGACCCTGCATTTGTTTTTGTCTTTCACATTATGAATGTTTCTCTAAGAAGAAAAGGAAAAGACAGGGAAGGAAACCGTGAAAGAGAAGAGGATAAATCAAAAGAGCAAGGTGTGATGAAGAGGTGGAAAAAAAGTCTGTGAGGATAAAGAGAGAGAGTAGAGGTGGGATTATCTACACCTGCAGAAAGAGAGAGAGAGAGAGAGAGGTGAGGACTAGAAAGTGAGATCTGGGCAGAAAGAAGAAAAAAAAAGTGGATGTTTGAGTGAGAAAAAGAGAGCGAGAGCAGCAAACATCCAGCTCTGCTTGGAGCTAACCCCTCCTCACAGGGGAGCCAGCTGGGCAGATTGCATGTGAAACAGAGGCTTTGATGGTTGCAGGTAGCAGCTTTTTTTTTTTTTACCCACCCTCTTGCTCTCTCCTTCCTACCCCAGCCCACCTCGCCTTCCTCCCAGTTCCTCTCTGCAGAGCAACAGCTTGAACCACAGCGGCCCTTCAGCAGGCACAGGTGGTATTGCTCACTCCAATTTAGCTCAAACCGCCGACTTGAAATAGCGCGGCTGTCAGAGGCAATCTACGGCGGGAGATGGACCGCTGACTCCGGCGCTCAAGAAGTAGGACTGAAAGAGAGCGAGCGGGGAGGAGAGGAGGGGACGGAGAGAGGAAGGAGTAGGAACGACCTCCCCTCCCGCTGAGCTCCTGCCGTCCGGCAGCAGCACATGCTCACTGCGAGCTCGGTGCAGACAGAGGTCAGAGTAGCCAGTTTATTTATCGCAGGATGGGACCACATGCCATATGGGGGGTCCAATCTGTTTGCGTCCATCCTGCTGTCCCCTGGAGCTGAAAAGGCGCTGCTGACAAACGGGACGTCTAAGCGAGGCAAACTTTTCAAAAGCAGAAAGTAACGATGGTGATATTTGCCTTTAATAACGCTGGAACAGGCCTTTCAGGTGATATAACTCACCTGAAAGTCGTACAGGAGGTCTGTAAATCGCTGTGTCAGCTGAAAAGATGCAAGACAAAACGAATCCTTCTTCAAGCACGATCGAGAAAAGAACTTGTGAACAGTCACATCACATCGACAGACGCCTTGTGCATAAGTTAGGTAAAGACCATATCTAACAGGATAACGTTCACTGCCTAAAATCACATTTAAAGGAAAATAGATGATGATATGCAGGGTGCTATTTAACCCATCGCTCAAGATGGCAAATGCCAGAACTGTGACCTCCTGTGTTGATAAACAGTGTGTGTTTTCAGATCATCTCTTCAGATTTCTCCAGACCAGAAGCTTTTCAAAAAGCATCATTTTTAACAGCCGCTCCATTAAAGTGTTTTTTCTACTTCAGGCTTCTGGAGCGAATCGGTGGGACTGATGGTACAAATGTGAGCCTGCCTTGAAGACACAGCCGGTTCTACAAAAATTAGATAGCCAGGAAGTATGTGTGTGTGTTTGCTGCTGTCTTTGTTGTTAAAAAAAGGTAAGACTGCAAGGTCCTGAAAATAAACCTCAAATGTTTTGAACCCAGAAGAGAGGTGAGGAAAACGGATTTGGATTGAGAGGGGAATGAAACGCAGATCGTATTTTACGCAAAGACCCAGGAAGCTCTCTCTCCCTTTATTTCCCATCATCCTCTCTTTTCTCTTTGTCTTTCACACGCGCACACACACGCACACACACACACACACACACACACACCCATCTGTGCTACAATTGTCTTAAGTGCAGATGCTCTCTTTAGAGGTGCATTAACTGGTAATGCTTGCTTCTGAGGATCCCTGGGTGCCTGATATCCAACGTGCAGACACAGAGAGCACCCAGCAGTGTAGCACAGCACACAAACAGCAAGGG
>VUQR01014935.1:0-10843 GCA_015108515.1 Hemichromis elongatus | reverse complement strand
GGGGGGGGCATCTATCTTTCTATCCAAGCTCCGATAGTTGGAAGCCCCGACATTTTGTGGAAACACTTGTGAAATCTGACTCAATCCAACTCAGTCTATCTGCTCTGCTATTCTATTTCTATAAAGCTTTATTTTTTTTTTTATTTTGTATTGTCAGAATTATTTATTTATTTACTTTTTTGGGGGGTAAAATATAAAAAAAATGTGTTGGTCAAAAGTTAGCTAGTGCAGGGGAAAACTTTTCGAATGCTACCCAATTAAAGAGCTTGAAGTCCTTCTGCATTAAACTTTAATGTCTGCAACTGGGGAAATCTCACATCTAAAAAGGGTTTTGTTCTTCATTGCATTCAATAAAGCTCAAGTTTATGTCCTATTAAATACAGTAAGTTGCTGCATGATAGATCCCCCTCCCAGGAAAACTATAATGTTTGTGTTGTTTGGCAGGATATAATAAGGAAGCAGACTCTCTCTGCAACCAATTGGGAGATGTAGCTGTGATAGGATAGACAGCAGTAGCTGTAGCCTGCTGGGATTTGACTTTTCATTAGCTTTAAAGGTGATGAGCTGTTCCCTTCCTGTTTCGCAGGAGTATAAAGCCTGTAACCTGGAAGCTTGCCCTGAAGTTCGTCGAAACACCCCCTGGACCCAGTGGATGCCCGTCAATGTAAGCCAAGATGGGTCACGGCAGGAGCAGAGATTCAGGTACACCTGCCGGGCACTTCTGCCAGATCCCCAGCAGCTCCAACTGGGCAGGAAGAAGGTGGAGACCCGTTTCTGCCCCAACGATGGGTCTGGAGCTTGCCAGACTGACTGTGAGTACTGGAAATAAGCTGGGAGAAGTGGAAAAACAAGCTCAACAACTCAGGGAAAATAGAAATGTTGCCGTATTTTCTGTTTGTAAATCGCTGCAGATGTGCTTGATTGTAAATGTGCAAACACAGCTGTTGCTGTGATTACCTGCTAGAATGCAGGTGTACCCAGATTCCACAGGGAGGGTAAGCGGGGGTGCATTTGTTAAGGTTTGAATAATTTTTGTGAAGTTTCTCGACTCCATACAGCAGTCGTACACACGCTATCTGCCTAGAACTGTATCTGTCTGAGCTTTTATCAGCACTGCCGGTGGCATATCTCCCAGTATGCCACGCTAAACACAGCTGGTTTCTTGTCTGTGGACATCAGTCAGCAGATTGATTAAACATCATTGAGCTGTTGTGAGGAAGCAGATGTCCTCTTCCTTCATCCCTCAGAGTCAGAGTCTTTTTCTCTTCATAGAATCTGGATTGTATCACCCTTTAGGTATTTACTCCAAAATAAGTACAGCTGAGGAAGTGGGAAATGTCATTGTTTTTCTTAGCTTGTGTGACTGCTCTCAAGTTGTCATCCTCAGAAAAGAAAGTCTTAATGAAATGTTTCCGTCCTCGTTTAAAAGCCTCAGGAAGCCCTCCTGGTTCATATGTAAATAATTTGCGATTGTGGGTATACCAACTGTATGTGTGTGTCAGCGTACAGGGAAATCTAGCTCATTTTGTGCCTGCATTGTACCTTGCTAATTGTTGTTTCAGAACAGGCTGGCTGCTGAGTTTAGCAATAAAACCGTACAATAGTGTGGCTCCGATTTGAATTCAGAGAAGATTTCTGACTCGTTCAGCAGATTCTGGCTGATGTTGTGATCAGCTTGTATGTTTTTTTTTGTGTAATTTGTTTGGATTCTATGAAAGAGAATACAATGTGTTTTGTATTTCTTGCCAGCTTTGGTTGAAGACTTAATGAAGACAAGTGTCCGAACTTCATCCCAGCCACAAGGTGCTCGATGGGGATCCTGGGAAACGTGGTCCAGCTGTTCCCAGCATTGCTCGAGAGGCTTCCGAACCCGGAAACGCAGCTGCTTGACGATAGAGGGGAGGATCAACCCCAGCGCCTGTGTGGGATCCCCGGTGGAGTATCAGGACTGCAATACTCAACCATGTCCAGGTAACAGTGCACCGTACCTCATAGACTGTATATCAATGATGGACGGTGGCACACTGACATTACCAGCTTGACACTTAGATCCCATTAAGCATTTAGCCTAGAGCTGAGCATGTATATTGATTGGCATGCATACATTACTGTCTGTGTTTATTCTAGTGGGGACGATCATTTACAAGATAAACGTATGTTGTATGTCTCATTTATTGTTGTATTGTCTCATTAAATTATCAATTTATTAAAATTGTGAATAATTTATTAATTACGTATATAAATAATTGAGTATCAATTTATTTCATTTAAAACATTTAAAATTAATTTTTCCAATTTTCCTTTATTAATGGCACATTTAATTGATTATTTAATGATTTAATTATTCAATTTGTTTTGGTACTCATGGCCCTCCGTAATAGTGTCCTTTCCTAGACTTCTACACAGTTAGACTTTTTCCTACTATATGAGTCTCCCCCTGGTGGCCACGGGAATAAATGCCAGTTTAAAACACTTGTACTCTGAGGCCATGGCTACATCCAACTTTTATATACCATCATTACCTTGCATTACATTGCTTTACATTGTTATGGGTTTTTATTCTAAATCTAGTGAATGGAGCCTGGTCTTGCTGGTCTGCCTGGTCCCAGTGCACGTCCAGCTGTGGAGGCGGGCACTACCAGAGGACTCGGACATGCAACAGCCCCCCCCCTGCCAATGGAGGAGATATCTGCATAGGCCTGCATACTGAAGAGGCCCTTTGTAATATACACGCCTGTGAGGGTATGAAAGGATATGTGAACCAACACTATGGAAGGTTTCAGACAAACCAAAGATGCTTAATGGTCACAGAGGGATCAGTTGAACATATTACATCACTAGCAGATTTTGTCTTTGTCTAGGTTTGAAGATAAAAGCTTTATAACTGAAGTGAAGATGAGTAAATTATGGTGCAGATATTATCAGCAGTTATAATATGAATTTCTGTCTCTTACGTGGGGAAATCACTACAAAGGACTGCAATTTCTGCTCAGGTAATCTGGTGTGGACATTGTGAAGTTAAAGATAAAAGTCAGCGTATAACTTTCTTAAAAAAAAAAGGCCCTTTATCAAAATTTCTACATTTTTTAAACTGCATTACAATTATTACACCTTTAAAAAATACTCTCTAAATTCTCTCAGTCTACCTAGATTAAACAACTGCTTCTTCTTTGGCCACTGATGGGAAACTCCCCCACACAGGCCAATCAATATTTGTGATGAGAAGGAAAACAATGTGGCCGTTGGAGCCTCTCCCAGCATGCATCGTCTGAAGGTCGGAGAAGGAACGGAAAAACAGTTAATGAAATAGCCCCAAATTTCCCTATCGACCTGGATGTGGATGGGAGCAGCTTATTGTATGGTTATTTATTCCCTTGGCCTTTGAAAAGAAAAAAAAATGCAGAGACACAGGAGGCAAATCGGTGCAATCAACTCCTCGTCCATTTTAGACTTTTGTTCGGGAAACAAAGCGGTCCCGGGAGGCACACAAGGTTGCTGACTGATGATGACGACCATTGCACTGATGCGCTGTGGCCAGAATTCCTCAGACTGCACTCTTGGTGACTTACCACACACTTCCTCTCCTTGCGGAGGAGGCTGAGTTTGTTGGTGATTGAAAAAATGCGCATTTTGTGTTCCATTACTCATTTGGATGTTTACCTATTTTTTTTACGATCCCTGTGTTTGCAGGTTGGGGTGAATGGACAGAGTGGGGGGACTGTGACGACGAGGGCCTGCAGCATCGCACCCGTCGCTGCGATGAGAACCAAGAGGCTGAGGTCAGTCTCTGTCAAGGCAACGTCACCCAGTCTAGGCCGTGCCAGCCTCACGAGGTGCCGGGTAAGCACATGATTGTACAAGTAAACAGGACTGCTGCAGACTGTTGCACATATAAGCTGGAAAAATTCACTTCTGTCCGCATGAAAAGTTTAATCAGGCACGCTAAATGCTGACTTGTTCACTCTGCATTTGGAGAAAATTAAAAAGATGAATTAGTGGAGATGTTAGCAGCGTGCCTACCTCGAGAACAGGCAGGGCTTTGTGAGAAATTAACTACTTTTGTCTTGTTTGATCTCTCAGAGCTGCTGTGATTTCCTTTTTTCTTCTTCTCTACATTGATGGCTTTTTTTCCTTTCATTTCTGTCTCTCTGCAGTCATTTTGCCCGGTCAGGAGGACCAGAGCTGTGGAAGTGAGTGAAAACAACTGATGTCTTTCTGTTCACTCTCCCCCAAATAATTACACATTGTTCCCAGCTTACACACACACACACACACCTCCTGCGCTCTTCAATTCCCAGCATGAAATATCTGCAGGGTTTCCTGCCTTTCTTCCAGCATTGCATCCAAACCAAATCAGTATCTCCTCGGTTTAATTGGAGGATGTAGCAACAGCTAGCCATTCTTGTAAAAGTTATTGGCTTTCTTGTTCTCCTGATGTGTACCACACAGTTGGCACCATATTGAGTGTGGTTTGTGACTTCGGCCCCGCGTGGCATGGGATTGGCCGAAAATGTGGAATCGATATTGGTTCCATTCAGGTGGTGACATCAACTTTCACTTGCTTTTAGTTCCATACTTTCTTTCATTTCCAATTAAAGCTCATATTTCTACACCACTTTCTAGACAGACTGTTTCTTATTACAATGAAAAATCTACATCAAAAGTGTTGCAAATGCATACGACATGACCCACGAGCGTAAATTAACATTTACAAATGCATACAATGTAGTTACAAATGAGACACGCACAAATGGAAAGCAATTTATCCTCATAACTGTTTTACAAATGCATATATCCAGAGATGAATAAAGATTTGGTGGCCTTGAGAGGTCAAATTATCTGCGCTGGAAAAAAAGCTAACTGAAAAAAAAAGCTGCAAAAGCAAAATATTAAATCAGATGTTTAATGATCAGATATGTGAAGCTGAACTCTAAAAAGTTGTGCATAAATAATGACTGTTTATTCAGGTTTGGACGTACACGGCTGTTAAATAGTTTTATGCGTGATCAAATAGCTTATTTGCGTCTGGATCAGAGCGTGCACACAAATAGTTGCACACATTGATAAATCTTAGTTTATGCTTGAGGCAAGTTTCACTTCAAACTTCAAACTTCATGTTATTTAGTGTCCTCGATTGTTTGTCATCTCATTACCCATCCCCTTACAAGGCTACATATCTCACTAGTTTAACAGTGCTTCTGTTTCTGCGCTCTTCCCTCCCCGCCTCTCTGTTTACAGCCTTTACCTTGTTCCAGCTGGCAGCTGTGGGCTTAGCCAGTTTCTTTGCAGCAGCCCTCCTGTCGGCTCTGGCCTTCACATACTGTCACCACCTGAACCGACCATCGGCAGAGTCAGCGGTTATCCACCCGAGCACACCCAACCACCTCACCTACAACAAGCAGGGCAACGCCACGCCAAAGAATGAGAAGTACATCCCCATGGAGTTCAAGGTGGGATTGTACATTACTTTAAATAGATTTATAAATGGTTTGTAGACTGTACAGCTTTTAATGTGAGGATTTTTAAAACACGGTTTGCCATTCTGCAGATGCTGAACAAGAACAACATTCATGTGAACGATGAGACGTGCAACCATTTCCCCTCCCCGGTGCCTTCAGGCAATATGTTCGCCACCACCTACTACCCTTCCAGTTTAAGCAAGTACGACTTCCATCCAGATTCGCCCTGCAGGACCTACATGCACAGCTGAGAGGAGGCCAGGCTTCAGCCACTAAACTCATCCACCATGATATGCTTGTCATTCAAAAATCTGAGCAAAGTATGAAATAGTCTTTAAGGTAAACACCAAAATGATTTCTTTTAGAGTTGTTTGTTAAATACCCAAATCTTTGGCCATGCAAATCATTTTGTAAAACACTCAGATATAAAATTCCTGGTAAAAATCGGACCCACCTGCGCTCCAGCTCCCTGCACGGTTTGTGACTTTGCTCTCACTAGAGTCGTGTCTGTCAGCCCAAAAACCCCGCAGTCGGTCACCGTGGACTGTGTGATGCTGTAACTAGGTAAGATTTAATTTATTAATCCCAGATTTGGGGAATAATATTCTACAAAATAAGGTCAATTGTGTAAATAAAAAGTAAGAACAAAACAAGATGATCCCAAATTAAAGTTCACAAATAAAGAAGCGCTACTGAGTGCACATCTTGAGTGTCCTTTTAGTTTTCCGTATCTGCAGGAAATTCTTTAAATGCTTTTATTTTGAGGGTACTTTCAGTGTCCCACAAAAACCGGCAGCCTTTTCGTTTCCTCCCTTTCTTCACCGTGTAGCTGCCTGTTTCGTTAAAGCCAGAATGAGAGGTGACTGGTTTACTGATTGCAGAGACTATGAGCCAGTCACCAAGAACGAGCTGTGGGTGGTCCGATCGATCCGGCCCTTGTTTCAGATGTTGTGCATGCATCTGTTCGTGAGTCACAGTGCAGCAACTTTTACCTCCCAGAGGAGGTCTTGTTTTGTTTTTTAAGGATCGTTTGTTCTCTCATGAAACCACCATCTACAGGGATCCCCCGTCTTCTTACTTCACCCTCCCTGAAGCGCCCTGGTTGTGCTCAGGCTGCCAGGAAGCAGAACCCAAACCTCCAGGGCTTGAACTCCACTGGCATTGTGTGTGACTGAATCCACTGGACTCTTACGCTGGTTATGAGGCCTTTATGCAATTTTGGCCAGTACCTTCTACAGACGGCTTGGACACTACGTTTGTAAAGACTGATTTCCATGATAAAAAAACAGATCCATTAAATGATGGGTAATGAGGAACATCTCCACTCTGAATTAAGCTAAGAAATGAACAGACTTGCAGCTTATTTGCTTTAATTTTCATACTTAGCTGAAAAAAAAGATGGACAGCAACCCCGAAGAAGACATTTTTGACACGCTTGACTTTGTACTGCACATTGGTTAAAAAAAATGCATGTTTGACAACTTTTCTATCAGCAGAATAAACAAATTTTTTTAGGGATGTTCACCAATGTCACTGTTTTTACTGGTGTCTCTGTCTGCTGATTCAGCTATGGAAACATATGGGGGCGTACCGCCCTGATTTTACAAGACTACTGTTCAAAAATCACCAAAAACAATACAGCTGTTCATGTATATTTCAACAAAATGTGAATAATTCATTAGTCAGTGTTAGACTTTTCAACAGAATATTAATTTCATGCAACAAAAATGTAACTTTTTTGTGATTAACTTGTTTATGGTGGCTACAATTTTTGTTTTTATTTAATAGCATATACTGAAGTGACTGGGAAACAACTGCTGCCCCAAAAAATACAAAAATGTTTTGGTTTGTCAGAAATGTTCTGCACAAATTTAAAATGCAAAACTTTCAGATGATAAAATGTGCTTAAACATTGCTGTTTTCCATTTAGGAAGACAAGTTAGAAAATAACTGTTTTCTATCTGAACGTGTCTTAATTCAAATCAAATTTTGACGCTGCTGAATTTCAAACTGAGCATCAGAATGAGAAATAACAGTGAAGGACACAGTAACTCAAATCGAGGTATACAGAAGAGCATAGGCTACAGAGGGGGAAGACCACACTGGATGCTAGTCCTGTCAGCTAAGAACAGAAAACTGAGGCTACAATTAACACAGACTCACCAAAACTGGGCAACAAATGGGAAAAAATGTTGCCTGATCTGACGAAGCTCAATTTGTCCTGAAACATTCAGATGGCAGGGTCAGAATTTACCTTTAATCAAACCTCAGCAGGTAGCAAATTTGTGTGGGGGACATTTTTTTTCATACTTTGGACCTCTTAGTACAGTCTTTAGCTTAAACTCCATAGCCTGAGTAATGTTGCTGAACCGTGTTCATCCCTTCATCAATACAGTGTACCCATCAATCTCTGAAGAATGCTTCCAGCAAGGTGTGTCTAATGAAGTGGCCAGAGAGTGTAACTTAGGTTGTCTAGCCACATTTTGTCTTGTGAAGGTGGTGTCTCATTACTTGAACAACATTGCAGACACTTGTATAAATGTGTTTTTCAGCTATTTGTTGCTTATTTCTGGTGGGTAAATATTCTTTCAATGTGCCATTGTTTTTTACATAATATAAAATATAATGTAAAACATTTCCTGGGGAAATTATTTGGTGAATAAACAGGGGCATCTTTGGCACGGTTGCTCAGTTAATTTTCCGATGTTATCGAAAACGAACGCGGAAACAAAATTGTTGCTTTTAGCTGAAAAGGCTGCTAACGTAACTGGATTGGAGGTGCACCGGTTGATTGCTGGCTCTGGTTTCCTGATGATTTCTACCAGATTTTATTTTGATTTGCCGAAAGCATTTTAATTAAAGCCCAACGTCAAACTCTACTGCTGAAAATTTCCCAAATAGAAGTTACTTTGAGAGAAAATTGAAAAATGTGTTGGCTTCTAGTAATACCAAAAACACTTTGTACCCTTAACCTCTAAATCGTAACAAATTTGAACCGAATTGTATATTTTTATTTTAAAACAAATAAACTTTACAATAAAGTAAAGTGATTTTTTTTTGTTAAATCCAAGAACTGTGTTGTTAATGATAAAATGTATATCGCATATTTTGTGTCTCTCATTTGTAAATACCAAGAAGTGAATGCACCGGTTTGTCATCATTTTTACACAGCATGAAACAAAAAGCCCCAATAGTACAACATGTGTGTTTATAAACAAGTAACTGCATGTACTGGCATTCCTTCATGAATATATAGTCCAGGTTTGTGTAAAGTGTACAAATGTTTGAATGTATTTAACCAAGAAAATGGAAATGTCTTTTTAAAAACAGTATTCCTACACTGTATGCAGCGGGCAAAGTGACGTTTTGTACTTAAAGGCCACTTTGGTGTCAAATCTGATTCACACTGGACACAATATATCCTCATATTTTAACAAAAGTCCCCGAAATGGATTTGTCTTGCTCCCAAAAATGCTTGTGTTAAATATGATTGATGTGACTTAACACTGCCTTTTGGACACTGTGAACTTTTGCTACTCTATATTTTTCTATAATGTACACTGAAAAAAACGATGAAGATGAAAAAAATACATTTTGGTGCCAATAGTTTGATTGTCGGTGAATTTTTTTTTATTTTACATCACCAGCAGGTAAAAATTAAATAACAGTACTGCTGTATGCTGACGACCTCACCATTTATTGTAAAATATATCAAAGAAGTGCAAAAAATCTTTTAAATTTATGATGAAATCTGCTTGGTTTGAACTACAAATGTCTTCTTTTAAAACATGGAGAAAATGGACTTTATGATTGTTAAGGATGAGGAAGTAAAAAATTGCAAAAGCCTTGTATGCCTTGCAGGAATGTGCAGTTTTAAGACTCTTTATGTCGTTCTATTCAGTACAAAAAGTGCAAATGGACTATTTTATTCAATCGATCTTTCTGATTGACTAAATAGCTTGGATGTCTCCACACCACTGTGAATTCCAGCAATGTTTTGCAGTCCATAAGTTCTAGACTTGTGCACTAGAGTTCATCATTTGCAAAGTGAGTAAAGTTGATCACAGCACGTTTTCCCTACCGAATCTACAGTATGCTGACTTTGGAGCTAAAGAAGACTGAACTGATTCAGCAAAGTTGAATAGAGCACAAGTCAACTTAGGCTGGAGCTTTAAGTTATGTTAAGTTTAGAAGTTAGAGAGTTTGCTGAATGCCCAACAGATCAGAAGAAATGTGATGTCCACATGAGCCTTAGCCTTGCTTCTGAGTAAGATAAAGTCCAGGCAGTAGTACCTGAGGATACAAGAGATCAAAATGGAGAAACTGACCATGATGGTGATGTATTTTGCAATTTTAAATCAGGGATATTGGAATTTGGGGGGGGGAGTGCAAAAAGGATTTAACTGTAATAACATTTATTTTGTGTATAAAACCAAAATCAATATTCCCAGCTGAGGTGTGGAGAGCCACTTAAATGTCAGCACTTCGTTTTTTTTTTAAATGATTGTTTCTTCAGCTGTGAATGTTATTAGGAAAAATGCTGCTGCAGGGCACCAGGCCAAAGACTGAGAAAGTAAAACTAGGCAGATATGTCCCGCTGTATTAGACCCTCTGAAGTGGTTGATTTTGGTAAAATTTGGTGTATTTTTGCTTTATAGATTTATTGTCACATTATGCCGTTACCTCATTTGTTGGGACAAACTAGGGCCCTGCACAGTTGGAGGTTAGACTAAGTGATCAGTGAACACAGTTAGTATTTACTTTGTTTTCTTTCTGATGTCACACAAAATCACTCCAACTCCAAGCATGGGCTTGGGCAATTCAATTCAATTTTATTAAAATAGCGCTAAATCACAACAACAGCTTTATATTGTACAGTAGATACTACAATAATACATACAGATGAAAACCCAACAAACATATGACCCCCTACACTCAGAAAAATAAAGGTGCCAACTGGAACCGAAAGTGGTTTTTAGACTGATGCCATAGAAGAACCTTTTTTAGTGCCATAAAGAACCTTTCAAGCAATGGTTCTTTGAAGAACCAATTTTTTCAGTGGTTCATTGAAGAACCATTAACGGTGCCCCAAAGAACCATCAAGAAATAGTTCTTTGGGGCACCTTTAATGGTTTTTCAAAGAACCTTTTATTAAAATGGTTCTTTGAAGAACTATTTTAAAAAAGGTCTTTAAAATGGTTCTTTAGAGAATCCTTTCAAAGAACCATTTTTTGAGTGGTTCTTTAGAGAACCATTTAAAATTTAAAAAATTTCAAAATAAAATTGATCAAAAATTGAAATGTCTTGAGTAGAATAAATACAAGCACATAGACACATATTAATGGTTTATTGCCATTCCGTAGTATAACAAAAAAGACATTTTT
>VUQR01014933.1:0-21886 GCA_015108515.1 Hemichromis elongatus | reverse complement strand
CCCCCCTTTTCACACACACACACACACGCCTCCTTCACAGGCTTTCCCAGACAATGCAGCAGGCCGAGAAATAGCAAGCCTGCCAGCCAGGTGTTTGAATCAGGGCTGTAACTGGACTGGATCTATTAAAGAGTATGAGGTAAAGTATGAAATCTGCCTTTTACCTAGGTGTAGGTTTACGCTACCAAAAAAGAGCCTTGTCAGTATTTATTAATCTACGTGAGAGGGTAATCTGACCTATAATCTGCATTCCCGGGTCACCGTGTTCCCTGAAAAAAACCTCAGCTTGCACATCAAGCTCTGTACGCTATGTACTGCAACGCTGCAAACAGGAAGTGAAACTTAACAGGCGGCTGGAAAGTCCCAGCCTCTCCTCAGTATCAACAAAAGCTCAGTGGAAAGTACCAGAATGGAACAGCCCTGTTGAGCTTAGCGTGACTGGGTTACTGACCATTTAACCATAAAGCTGTTAAGGAAACTGCTTATATTCATTCAGTTTAGCAGAAACCCAAAGAGACTTCCTTGAACACAGACTGCAGTTTGTAAAACTGCATGAAAGACACATAAAGTATATAAAGCTGGTTAGTATGTGTGTGACTGAGCCTTAGGTCTGCAGCTGTGTGTACTGTAAGCATTAGTTTTAGATGAGCTACTTAGTTTATGTAGTAAGCAGATGGCACCTTGACGCTAACGCTGTGAAAAGGATGTTTACAACAATTCCTGTCTGTTTGTGGTTTTAACTAAGCGTACCAATGTGACCTCATCTACATCAATTGTGTGCGTGTGTGTGTCACGTGGGAAATACTGAAAATGTATGTTGTTTAAATGAAAACACTAGGCTAATGTGTGATATTTGCATGGATTGGAAATGGGATCCCGAGCAATAGCATGCAGATGAATTTTGTTCTTATTAAAAAAAGAGAAAGCACCAAAAGATCAAAACCTGACAACCTCTTATTGGTGCTTTGCTAAGTATTACCGTATTATGCTGTGTGATACACCTACTTTGCAAATTTTTTAGTCTACTATCTTAGTCACTGTCTGGAAAAAGCTACACATTGCTAGCCACACACACCCATAGCGAGGCCTGCTGAAGCTGAGAAAAAATAGTCACATCAAGGCGTTGGAGTGTCGTGCCGAGGACAGGGATGAGATTAGGAATCTTCTGAATGTGAGTCATGTTTATTGACGCGATCCGGTTCAAGATTTTTGAGTGTAGCAAGTCTGGAAAGACAGCAGTCAAAGCGAAAAACAGGCTAACATACCTGAGCTTCTGCTTCTGGGTCTGCAGCGTGCCTTGGTAGTCATTCTGAAAGATGGCAACTTCCCTGTTGATTAACCCCACCTCAAGCTCCACCCCGCCTGTGTGATTCCCGGTATTTTTAAATGGCGAATAAACAGCTTTAAATGTATTTCTTAATTTATTCTACTTCCACTTTTTTATTTTTGTACTTCTCTTCATTATAATTCTATTTCTACTTTAAATTTTCATCCTTTCTTTTTTTCTGTCAGATATTTGTGGAGCTCGCTTAGCATGTCATTCGAAAGTAATAAAAGTACATATTTTAATGGGGCTCTGAGGAAAAACAGCAAATTATCAAAATAATCTTGATCATAATCTTGTCCGCAATCATAGAACCGTAGTTATCGCTTTCATCAAATCAGTGTACTGTGTTTTTACTTTCACTTTTTTGGGGCCAGTTGGTGTTTGTTTTTTTTGTTTGTTTTTTTTGTTTAAGAACATAACAAACCAAAACTCAGCTAACGATGCATCCTATACCTCAGCTGCAGCTTGCAGCTACACCTTCATTTAAACACTTTCTGGAAACCGGTTATTTATCAGTGACTGGGAAGGGTTTGGCCCAACTGTCAATTTGCTCTTTCACAATGATGCAAACTTGCTTTACACGTAACAAACCGGCAGTTTGATAATAATAACAAATAAACAATGTCTATTATTTTTAGGCTCAGCACGAAGGTCGCTGCGAATTCGAGCGTATACTGTGCGAGGGCTGCCAAACCCTTATCCTTCGCACGGAGAAGGACAGACACGATGAGAGAGAATGCGAGGCAAGAACTCTCAACTGCAAATACTGCAAAATGACCTTCAACTTCAAAGAGATAAAGGTGGGCTATAAAGAGACTACATTAAAGTGCATTGTTTTTTCTTCTTCTTTGTTGGCATTAATGGACACAAAGTGACGTTCTGCTTTACGATGCATTTCAGGCCCACGATGAGATCTGTCTGAAGTTTCCCATGCAATGCAAGGACTGCGGAAAAAAGAAGATACCAAGAGAAAAGGTTAGCGCTGTTACATTCAATGTAATCTAAGTGGTGTTAAGTCAGTACTCTCCACAGTCTCCTTATGATACTTAGTTTCTTTTTGAGCAAGAGTCCTTCACTTCCACTTTCCTGTTGATGCACTGTTTATAAATAGTCTTTTCTTTTGTCCATTCTACCTTTCAGTTCAATGATCATGTGAAGTCTTGCGCCAAGTCAAAAAGCACGTGTCCATTCAGTGAAGTGGGCTGCAAGTCTATGGTAGGTGTAGTTACATAATCACCTAAACTCCCGTCTTATGTCACAGAGGGTTGATCAGTGTGATCGAACTCATTTTTCTCATTGTGTTGTATTAATTTGATGCTTATTTGCGTTTTAATAAGAAGTCTAAATGTAAGTCCTGTACAAAAAGGCAGTAATTTTTACTTACAACTTTGCTGTTGTAAGTAAATTATAAAGTTGGAATCAGGTGAAGGAGTTGGCCTGGCTAAGGTCACAGCATCGCTGTTTGGTGTTTTTACTGTTTTGTGTACCGTCAACATAACAAATAACCAGCAACTGCTTTGTGCCTGATGTGTGCAGTGAATCTGTGTAGAGCATAATATGCAGCATACACCGCTTCCAGTATTTATACCTGTGCACACTGTGTAGTTATATGTTGTTATACTGATTATAGGGTTTCAGAGGTGTAGATTTAACACAAAAGTCTAAAGCCACTGTTAGAGGTTTAACTTCCTAAAGAGCCAGGGAGTTTCCAACTAAGCAAGGCTAATCATCTCCCACCAGCTGCTTTGTATTTGGAGTACAGATAGATGTGATGTATCTCGTGAAAGCTAGAATATGTTGTACACAGAAAAGATTTGGTGGGGCTTATTGGATAAATTAGTCTCATTGCAGAGCAAATTTAATCTTATTACATGCATTTTCTCATCTCCTTCTTCCTAATGTGTTCCCTGAGGCCAGTCACGTGACCCTTTCACATGAGATATTTCGCGCTCTGTGCTTTTCTAAGTAGTTTAAAGTTGGCGAAGCTCAGTGTGGCAAATGTGATGTGATATGATATCACCAATAAGCACCAATGGGAGCTTAGGAGCTTAGGAGCCTTTGAATCAAACCATCGTGGCAGTTAAGGAGGTGTTTGCTCATGCTGCTAAGAAGTCCTCTAAAAGATTAGATAAGGCTGTTTCTTCAGTTCTTCTAGAAGTGATGCACACTACTCAGCAGGCCTCCAGACACTTAGAGCAGTTTTAGGTTTTATCTAAATTGGGTTTATGTTCAGTGAGCCAACAGAACAAAGAAACTGCATGTCTCTCACAAGTCTGCATAGTGACTTTAATACTTTACATTGATTATTTTGTGCTTTAAATATTTAAATATAAAACATTTAAAGCAGGTTTCAGTATGTCCCTGAACATTTTTCATGTAAATACTGGGCAATCACTATTTTGTTGTGGAAATCTGATTACTTTCAGGCTAAAACATCAATTAAAATGAAAATGATTGTTTATAAGTGGAGGAGGTGAACACAAATCAGTCCCATCACACATTTGGTTCACAGGAGTAGCAAGTCTGTAAGTTGCCGGTTACAGATGGCAGCACACTGATATCTGATTACTAAAACCATTTGTCCGGGTTTGGGTCGCTAGGGCAGCGGTCTTCACTCACCCCAGCCAGCTCTTCCAGCTCAAACTGGACACCACAGCTCAACACTCGCCTGGGATTAAAACTGACTGGTTTGGCCTTTGTCGTAATAACCCTTAGATGAGCTCTCCTCTGTTTTTTTTGTGTCAGGTAGAGAATGGGAAGCTCTGCGACCACGAGTTCAACAGTACTATGGAGCACTTGCGTCTGCTGCTGCCTCTGGTGCTGTCTGCGACTCAGGCTCGTTCAGAGCCCCCTGCTGCCGGGGAGTGGCAGGAGGATTCCGGCGTGGGCCTGTACAGGGATCCTAATGAGGGAGCCGGGCCCACGACCTCTGTGCAATCTGTTGACCTGGAAAAAAAAGTGAGTCTCAACAGATTCAATGCCACTAGTAACCACTATGTTCATTTTTTAAAATGAGAAAATAATCATTTGTTGCTTTTTTTGTTTTTTTTTTGCCAACAGGTGCACGCTTTAGAAAACATCGTATGTGTCCTGAACCGGGAGGTGGAGCGCAGTTCTGTTACAATGGAAGCATTCGCACACCAACACCGCTTAGACCAAGAGAAGATTGAAAATCTGTCTAACAAAGTCCGACAGCTGGAGAGGACGCTGACCATGAGAGACTTGCAGCTGTCTGAGACCGAACAGCTTGTGCGCGAACTTCAGTTCTGCACCTTTGATGGAATATTCGTCTGGAAAATCTCCGACTTCTCGCGCCGGAGGCAGGATGCTGTGGCTGGTCGAGCGCCTGCGATGTTCTCACCAGGTAGGATGGAAAAAGGTCACAGTTGTACACGTGTGGTATGCTTTTAGTTGAGAGGGTTTTTTTCTGTTTTTTGTTTTGTTTTGAGGTCATACAGTTCACATGACATTATCTTCTGGCGTGTAGACAGGGGGAAATCCACGCTGCTACACCCTTGTTGTTCTTCAGGGAGCGTGCATATCTCTGCTGATTTCACATGATGCTTTTTTAGGCTTTGTTTACATTTCTTAACCTTCTATTTTCTTTTTCTCCATGCAGCTTTTTACTCTAGCAAATATGGCTACAAAATGTGTCTAAGGTTGTATTTGAATGGCGACGGGACGGGCAGGGGAACGCACCTTTCGCTGTTTTTCGTCGTCATGAGGGGAAAGTGCGACGCCCTGCTCAAGTGGCCATTCAGTCAGAAGGTGAGGAACCAGTTTAATACGTTTACAAACAAAACTCTCGATGAATGGCACGAGACGAACTCCTCTTCTCTTCTTCTTCCCCGCCAGGTGACTCTGATGCTCCTAGATCAGAACAACAGGGAGCACATCATCGATGCTTTCCGACCAGATGTCAGCTCCTCTTCCTTCCAGCGGCCAATCAGTGAAATGAACATCGCCAGCGGCTGCCCACTCTTCTGCCCGCTGGCCAAACTGGCTGGAAAGAGCCCTTACCTCAGAGATGATACCATTTTCATTAAAGCCATTGTAGATCTGACAGGCTTATAAGGGTGTACTGTGGAAGTAACACCAAAAAAACACTCTTTTTGTGTTTTGTTTTGTTTTGTTTTTAAATACAAAAAAATGGAAACAAAAATCTAAACCAAATAATTAATCATTTTAATAATAATAATAGTAATAATAATAATATATATATATATGAAAACAATACAATGTTATTATCATATAGGTTACTATATTTTATAAATTATCACATTAAAAGCATCACTAGGATGTCATTACACCTTGAAGGCGTGCGATGTGACATCTGCACTCATTCCGAGGATCCATCTGTAGTGAATCAGTGAATCAGCGGTGGGAGCTGAGAAGAGCTCTCTGAGGAAAAAAGGGTCTGAAGTCATCTGTTATCCTGATGTTACCCTCCTGATATCTGTATTGCATCCTGTAGATGGTAATTTATCTCTTATATTATAAGCAGCCTAATATCATAATAGTTATACCTTCTTTAGCTTTGTGCGAGCGTGTGTGTGTTTTGTTTTTCCCACCAGTATGAGATTAGCTCCAGTTACTATTTATTTATGGCTTGAGGTAATTAAAGTTAACTAGTTCTAATAAAATATTTTAGTTTTAAAGGCACATACTTAGAAAAATGGGACGTGTTTTTAGTTTTAGCCTTTGTTTGCTCTCATGACGTTTAGGTAAACGACCAATGAAAACTAAACAAGCGCTGATGGAAAGGAATGAAAAATACAAGCTTATGAAAGCTCTAGTGTTGATAAGCTTGTGGTGAAATGAATCTAAAGGAGATAAGACAAGGATAAAATATATAGCCTGTTTAAAATATTCCTGTAATACTGTATTACTAAATAATCCTGAAACATCTACTGTAACAGAGTAGCACATATATAAATATATATATATATGTACACACTTTATTGTATTATGTTAGTGCTACTGCTAATTATAAAGCCTGATCAGTTATACTCATACTGTACTCAATCATATAAAGTTAGTTTCCGATCTTTCATGACTCTGACGACTGGTGATTATTTATAAAGTGTTTTAAGGGATGCTAAAGTACCATTTGACCATGGGCACAATATTAATTTAACCATCTTTGTTTAGACTGTGATTTTTGTGTGTGTGTCAGGTAAAATTTCATAAAATTTTGATTGATTTGATTAAAAGCTCATTTAAATCATAAAAATGCTGAATATTTCCTTGTTTTACTTTTGTCTTCTTCTTTAAAACTATTTGTTTTGTTTTTTTAACCTAAACAGGATTAATTGATTATTAAAAAATTAATAATTGTTGGATGTAGCAACATGCGAAACCTAGGCACACCACAAATAGCTTCAAGTCAAAAATATCTTTTAAATTACTTTTTAAAAGTTTTTTTTTTAACCACACGTTTTCTTACATTTGTTTTTTCTTTTCTAAAATAACCACGTGTGAATGTGAAAATCCCCCCTCCACACACACACACACACACACAGAAATAACACTACAGGTGATTCCTTTTATGTAAAACGGATGCCTTCTCCTAAAACAAACGATGATTCAAACAAACAGCAAGGGTGCCTTAGTGTAAAGGTGCTAAAGAGAAAAAAAGAAACACAAGAACCATGCCACAGTGTCGAAAGCAAATCAACAGCTGTTTGTTGTGAATACAGATGTGGTGTACCTGTGTTTCCTTGCTTCACGTTGTTTTAGGGGAACTCCAGCTATTTCAAGGGTTTGATTTCCAAAGTGACTGTCAAGCGGTGAACCCATTTTGTCATCCAGGACACACTTTAAACGATGGGAAATGTGTGATCTTTTAAGTTTTAGGGCAGACTATGAACATAAAACCAAGTAGCCTGTTTAGCCAAACATGTGCTGGCCTTGCTGCCTTGGAGAAAACACATTATGAATGCCCAAATCAGCAGACGCAGGGTGCAGCGTAAACAGCTGTACTGTTGTTGCACCTTTGATTCTGTGAAGCTCTAATAGAGCTCCAAAAGAGATACTTAGGTCAGTAAGTTTACAATGTAAGTGTATGACAGTTTAAAATCAGCCTCCTTTACTCGGGTCTTGTAGATCTGAAGGTACTGAGCAACAAATCCTAAGAACGAGTAAAATGTTTCACTTGGATTATCCAATTGAAGACCACTCTGCTCCCCAGCAGCCTCAGCAATGCCTTTGTACATCAGGCTAACACTGGTGACAACTAAAAATGTTGACTGTGTTAATGTGTAGCATGTCAGTGTGTGAGTTCACTTTAATTGCAGCTGCGGTTTTATTTGGAATTCAAAAGCAGTAACCCCTTTATTTTAACCATTTCATTTAAACCATGTTTCAGCCACTTCCAGTTTAATGTCAGTCACGTCAGCTTCATCACAGAACATGGTTACCAGAAATGAAACCCCACTTGTATGATAAAAAGAACACAAAATGACTCATTATACATGCCAGTGACGGTCTTCACTTAGGCTGTGGAAATGCATCATCATGACTGAGATAAACGTGGTTGGAAAGAACCTGCCAGAGGGACGGCGCACGTGTAATTGATGACTATGCAAGGAATGAAAATGATCTTTGTTCTTAAAGCCCCAGGGTTAGATTCTCAAGTATTTACATGGTGACACACTTTCTGATCTAATCTTCAAAGTCAGAGGCTGTGGGGTCACCAGATGATATCACAACATGTGCAGCTGTGCCATGCTTTTGACCTATTTTTTATTTTTTTTAAGCCCCGTTACAATTGAAATGACTTATTGCTGGTAACTGTTGATCCACTAACCTACACACAGCTATACTTGATACGCTTTGATTGCTACTTTTGTTCTCGCCCATGTCCCGGAGTTATCTTGTATCATGTCTTAGATGGTGACGAAGAGTGAGTGCTAAACAAATGACACAAAACTGAAACCGTACAAAAGTAAACCCCCTAACTTATCACAACTTAAAATCCACAGAACTAGGAGCTCTTCTAGTTTAGGCTACAGCTCTAAAACGTGTTAAGTGAAGTCACGACACTGAAGAAAATCATCTACACATAGTTTAAATTTATTTCAGTTTAATTGAAACACCCAAATGAGGTCACTGTGGTAACTGTAGCCTGTACAAGCAGGTGTGCCAAGCCAAACTTTTTGCTGTCAAATATCTAAATATACAAATTGAGTTCTGAAAAAGCTGCAAAGCTTTGTGAAATTTAAATAAAAACTGTATTTTTTTTTTATTCATCATTTTTAAATGTTTAAACAGACATAAAAAATATCAGCTCCTATCCAAATTCCTAGAATTTGATGGCAACAACATCTGGAAGTGAGGAGTCCAGCTGCTGAGCTTTTTTCTGGTTCCTGTTTGATATAGGATCCTAGCTGCGTAAAAACTACGTATAAACGTGTCTCAAAGTTCTCCAGAGGCCTGGTAAAGAACCAATCATTTGATTCAGGTGTGAGATCTAAAACCTGCAGGACACCGGCCCTTGAGGCCTGGAGTTGGACACCCCTGGTCCAAATGAATTCTGCTGTTTTCAGTCCCATCGCCTCAAATAAAGAAAATCAAAAACCCAGCCAATCAGTCTTCCTTTACAGACATCTGTGAAAAAAGAATGAGTTGTCATAAAGACCATACTGAATTCAAGGGCGACGCTCTAATAGGATGCTACTATTGCAACAAGTTACTACGCAACGAACTATAAATAGTGTTACCGCAAAGTGGAAGCATTTCGAAACCACAGCAACTAAACTATGAAGGGGCAGACCACGCAAAGTCACAGAGCACAGGTCTGCTGAACACTGAGGTGCACAAACTTTCTGCTGACTCACTAACTGCAATCGTCCCAAACATCCTCGTGCATTAACATCAGCACTGGGAGCATCAGGGCATGATGCAGCTCCTGTAGCTAATCTGCAAGAAGCCCAGTGCTTTTGTCCACACTGTGCATTTCTGCCTAGGTGGGCAACACAAGTTTGAATGCAAAGGATAAAACTATTTAATGAATTACTTTAAAAAAGAAGAAGAAGCTACAATTCCCTGCTCTATGGTTTACATATATCATGTTTATCTATATGCAGTTTATCAAAATATCCAAATATGTCAAAAACACAGACAACAGTTGCCAGGGATGTACTTTTTTCCCCCCTACATGACTATTAGTAAGCGACAGTGACATTTTAATGGAAATTTTAATTCACACGGAATCTAAAAATATGCCTGCGTAATATGTGCTTTTTTTAGATTGGACTGCGGAGGAGTGCAAGTGATTCTGGAGAAGACTCAAACTCAAAAAAGCAACATTTTATTGGCAGAAAAGAATTATCAGTCTGACACATGTTCGGTTTTCTGGACTTGCAGGGCATGCGCTTTATTAAAGGTGAGTTTTTAAAAAGAACACGAGCTGGAAAAAACATAGCAAAACATGACAGGATGATTAGATTTGAAAGTAGAGCTCGGGGGAAAAAAGTTCAAAAACACAAAGAAAAAAAAAATAGTGTTAAGTTTAATGAAACCTGCTTGTTCAAGTGTTGGATTCACAGGGGGTTCTGAAAAGGCAACAAATGAAACTACGACATTTTTTTAAATCAGTCACATCCTCTTTAAACGGCCATCTATGTGAAAAGGTAAATAAGAAGCCAGTAAAGTACCCTTGTGATGGTTAAACAATAGCTGTAGTCATGCGTTACTTTTCCTTTTGCTTTGTGTTCACCAGTAAAAGCACCTTGAAGGAGACTTAAAGTATGATGTAAATACGCACAAACATTTCAACGTGTTTTGACCAGGCAAAGTAAATCTTCAGTCCTTTATTCCTTCTGTCTGTTTCTGTGGTTTAAAGTGTTTTTAGTCTATTTTGTAACCAACTAAAGTCTAATAATATTAGACAAAATATTTTTAAGAATTTCTAAACTGAATTTAATGTAAAGTAACGGGCGCCACTTGTGCAACCTGAAAGGTTGAAACTCCATTTATTGCTTTGGGTAAAATTTTGTAGCACTGGTGCACAATGTAAGTTGCAACATGAACCAATCCACTGAATATCTTTACTACAGCATATTCATATTTTAAAACAAAAAGAAGTAGTGTTATTAAAAGTTACATGTGTCCATCCATCCATCCGCTGATCCTTTTCAGGGTCGCGGGGGGCGCTGGAGCCTATCCCAGCTGTCATAGGGCGAGAGGCGGGGTACACCCTGGACAGGTCGCCAGTCTGTCACAGAGCTAACACATAGAGACACAGACAACCAGCCGCTCTCACATTCACACCTATGGGCAATTTGGAATGATCAATTAACCTATCCACAAAAATTGCATGTCTTTGGACTGTGGGAGGAAGAGAACCCACACAACCACGGGGAGAACATGCAAACTCCGCACAGAAAGACCCCGGCCTGATGGTGGAATTGAACTCAGGACCTTCTTGCTGTACGGCAACAGTGCTAACCACCGTGGTGCCCAAGTTACATGTGTGCCACATTAAAATAAAGACTAGGTCATCAACACTCTCTTCCAATCCTTCAGGAGATACTTTTTTTTTTCTTTTTTTTTTTAAACACTACAGCGCTGTTCAGCAATCTGTGGACAAACTTGAGGATGGCGGTGTTCATTTAAAATCCACAGGACCAATTGGAGCTCAAGGTCAGGGGTGTCAAACGTTAGGCCTGGGGACCAGAATGGGCCCCTCAAAGACTTCAAAGGACAGCTATGGAAAACGTAGTGTTTTTTCACCGTCAACTATAGAAATGTCTTTTTTTTTTTAAAAACAAACACACAAACAAAAAAAACAGGGGATCCACAGTTTTACAAAAAATAGAGTAATTAACAAAACCTTTTTTCTGAAATTTCACACATTTATCATGTAGAAAAACAATCTTGTAGGGTTGAATGTCAGGGATTAAATGTTTACCTAAATGTTTTTCCTGGTATGGTTCTCTTCAGCTCAAAGTGGCCCACGGTGATCTAGGTAAACTGACTAAAAAGGCTCTACTTGTAAAATTTCTTTCTCCAGAGGGGGGGACAAAATATGTTGCTAAATAAGAAAAGGGAAATTAATTAATGAAATTCTGTGAGCGAGGTCTTAAAATAAAGGGTGCAGCGCTGTGATGCTATTGAAAGAAAGGGGTTTAAATACATTTTTATATTATACAGATCCATGGAACACTCAGCTACACAAACGACTCTTCTTCACAGCCAGCGGTTTCTCTTATATTAAACTGCTCAGTAATTGTACATTTATTAGAGCAGTGGTGGATCGCTTCCTGGGCATGGACCCCCCTCCAAAAAAAAGCAGACTACACTAAACGCAGATCGAACTCCATTTCCCTTTCTTTTTCATTTTATACTCTTTTTATAAAATCTTTGAGAAAAGAGTTTATGACAAACTTTTAACTTGAGACATCAATTGGATACAGCCACTGTTAGGAAAACAAACATTTCTCAGCTTATTCTCAGTTGCACTTTGCCCTAAAGGAGGGAGACCTTCGCATACATGTGTACATCACATCCAGGAGTCCAAACTGTTTAGATGCAACTTTACAAATTAACAAAAAGAAAAAAAAAAAAAAGGACAACAACCATCTTTCAACGGAGCAGTTTTTGGGCATCTGTGTTTAGGTGTCAGCTCTACACTCTCTACTTTTCTACCTGTGTTAACTTTGCATATCATTTCTGTGGGCAGTCATTTCTGCTGGCACAACAGCGCCCCCTTGTGTCCGAGCCGGCTATCGTTTCCTGTCAGCTGAATGAGTCACTGCTTCACAGCACTGCGAGCTCAGGCGAAAACAACAGACCGTGCCCACGCTGTACACATACATGGAGTGTGTATATATTTATACCACAGAGGGAAAAGATCAGACTTTCCTCACCATGCTTCCCCCTCCCGCTTCAAGTGTTTTCCAGCCTGACTCATGGTCTTCCGTTGATGCAGGAGTTCTTGCTGCGGCTCAACCAGGACGGCAGGAGGCTGCGGGGTCTGGGCGGCCGGGCGGAGGCCTGCGCAAGGCGGATCATTCGCGGCGAACGCCACACCTTGATGGTGGAGTCGTCGCTGGCGGACAGCAGCAGCTCCTGGTCGGCGGGGCTGAACGCCACCGAGTTCACCACGTCGTCGTGTGCCAGACGTGCCAGACAGATGTTGTAGTGACGGTCCCAGATGTAGCCGTGCTTGTCCTCGGCTCCACTACGGGTGGGAGATTGGACGGTAAGTCAGTTGTCAATTAAAACTGACAAACAAATGAACATGTTTACTTTACTTTGAAAGTAAAGTAGGTTTTACCTCGTCGATGTTTCAGTCAAATAAATCATTAATAGTGAGTTTACCAAAACTGTGTTATACATGTTTCTTTTTAACCACAGAGTTCAGTATTTGAGTTATTTAGACATAAACATACAATCACAGTAAAGTAAAGTAAAGTGAAATGTTATTTAAACAACACCATATGATTACTGATATGTATTTATTAACACATTTTATTCTTCTATTCGTCTTTATTTCATTTGTGTTATTGAGTGAGTGTGTGATTGATGTATTGGGTTTATTTGTTTTTTATTTATTCTTCATACACCACTTTGGTCCATTGTGGTTGTTTTTAGGTGCTTTACAAATAAAGCTGCTACTACGGTGTAGTATGATACAGTATGCGGTATAGTATTTGCCTAAAATGCAAAAGATCGCCAGTTTGAGACTGGGAGGAGACACCAACTGAGTCTCAGTTGTGGGTTTCTATCTGGTGAGAAAGCTGAGGCAAATCAAACTTGCTGATCTATCCGCTGTGGATCTACATTTTGTCTGCTAGTGATAATGGGTGTTACACCAACCCTCTGCATGTCCTCCTTCACTGCATCTATGAACCTCCTCTTTGGTCTGCCTCCTTTCCTCCCGCCTGGCAACTCTTCAACATCTACTGTCAGTTATACCCACCATCCCTCCTCTGCACATATCCAAACCACCTTAGCCTTGTCTCTCTAACTTTGTCTATAAACTACTCAATCTGGGCTGTCCCTCCTGATAAAAATCTTCAGACCACATTGTAAATATTTATATGTGTAGTGGGTGAATAATATGCATTCTGGTACGTACTGTACCAGAATGAAAAAAGGGAATTTCTTACGTACTGAGCAGTGAAATTGTGAGCAGATTTACCAACACTGCAGTATCGCTTCCCCTTTCTGTTGCCCAGTGGAGAGTGGCTGCCAGTTAAAACACGTGTCTGAGGGGTAAAGTATTTTGGAGGGGAAAAAATATAAACACACCTGGCAACAAAGTCTCTGCTGACGTCCAGGAAGATGAAGAAGCACTCGTCATTGGGAGTGAAAGCTCGGTGAGCGCGCAGGCTTCTTCTCTCCTCTCTCAAACTCTTCAGGTCAATCACGTGCAGGTCGATCTCCTCGGCGATGGGGGGCGGAGACATGGGGTCTGAGATCACGCATCCGGCTGGCCAAGCCCGGCTATTAACATACAGGTATCTACCAATGACAGAGGAGAAGTGATGATAATCAACAAAGCTGATACAGAATACATGCTTAAAAATTAGCTCAAATGTTTCTCATTTGATCACCTGTGGTCTGGAGAAAGGCCCATGCCAATGATGTGACCGTGGATATCAATAACATGATCAAGGGAATCAAAAAACTCGTCTGAACTACGCTCTTCGCCGAGAACAGGACCCGAAGTGGTCATCTGTTCAGGCCTGATTCGCTTAATGCCTGGAAAGTGAAAAAAAAGAGCTTCCAGGTGAGAGAGGTCCGGCACAATTTTGAGAAAATATCGCAGTGTTTCTGAATCACTTTGGTACCTATCTGGTGAGGGGAGTATGTAAGGCTGCCGGTGGTGAAGAGTAAGTACGTTTTGTCTTCCTCCCCGGACTCGGACGGCTCAGAGAGGTTGGGGTCAGGGGGCTTCGTGTAGGCTCTGCCCATCAACTGAGCAACCTGGGTCTCAATCTCCAGCTCCTTCTGACCCACGTTTTTTCGGCTCTGGGAGGAAGAAGCAAAGCACAAAAAAAAGAAATTGAATAAAAAAAAGGAAAAGTCAAAAAAAACAAAAAACAAACAGAGTGTTAACATCTAACATCATGTTACATGTATGACGTGCTCCAGTCCCGACATGGTCGGCTGAGGGAGACGAGGACTGGGGAGGCCATGACTTCTCGCTCCCCTCTGGCACTCTTCCTCCTCTTCTTGCTCCTCCTCTTCCTCGCTGCCGGACGTCGCCAGGTCAAAGAGAAGAGGCTGGTGGTGCTGCTGATGTTGCTGTCCCTTCTGCCTTCGGGCCTGCGACTGAGCCTCATAGTCTAACAGCAAGTCCGGGTTATCGTGACGCCGACAGTGGGCCACCATCACCGTGCGAATGGTGCTGGCGTTGATGTTTTGGATCTTGAAAAGGCGCTTGACCACATTGACGTTCTCCGATTCGATATCCTGTTGCAGGAAAGGAACATTTATTTTTTGTTTTTCCTCTGGAAACTCACCACTGCGTATGGTCAATTATATTCATAACCATGAGCTGCTCGGTTTTATTGAATTCGCTGAATATACACAATATTTTAGAGATGTGTGGGTTTGTGACCTAATGCAGACCACAAAAAGTGCTACATATGGGCACTTTGTCTCACTCAAGCAGCAACATCTGGGCCTGAAAAATGAAGCCACTGCAGGAGCTGCAGTTCCTCTGCTGGCCACTGAGGCTCGCTCCAAAACGAGAGCAAACCCACAGAGGACTGCCATGTTAAAATAAAATAGAAATAAAAACAAACCAATGCAATCTCTGTTTACTCAGCTGTTGGGAGGTTTTTCCTCCTCACGGTCATGTAAGCACCTGCCTGATAACGCACAAGATCCTGTTTTCAAGATCCTCTTTCTCACTTTCAAACTCCTTCATAAACTGAGACTTTAGTTGCTTTGCCCCAAAACTT
Source organism: Hemichromis elongatus (assembly GCA_015108515.1). NCBI lineage: Eukaryota > Metazoa > Chordata > Actinopteri > Cichliformes > Cichlidae > Hemichromis > Hemichromis elongatus. The sequence continues at coordinate 6,640 of VUQR01014933.1, read as the reverse complement.
TGGAATATGTCTACACCAGATCTCCGGACCATAAACTCCATTTATGAATCACTTCTCAAAACCCATGTGTTCAGATTTTATAATAATTTCAAGACTACGGTCTCACCTGGAAAGCTTTATTGAGCCAGAGCACAGAGCAGGATGTCATGTTGCCTATCCAGTGCAGGTTTCCAGAGATCAGGTGGGTCTCATTCAGCCAGCAGCCAAACACATCATAGGGCTTGTTCCTGACCCGCGACAACAGCGTGTAATTTTCTGCAGCAATGCATCAAATGGAGAGAGCGTCCCAGAGCACACAATAATGAACAAATGCAGCTTAGACTAACACATGACGTTTTAAATGACTTGTTCCCTTCCTTTTAGTTCGATGTGTAATCCTGAGCACAACCTCATAGTTGGCAATGGATAATTAAGTTAGGTGCAAGTTCTTACATCATAAAAAAAGTGACCAAAAGTGGCATTTAACACGGAAGTTCATTCAGGAATGTAATCATTAATCACATATTGTGTAACTGTCTATTTTTTCCTTCTTTGTGCCTGAACTAGGTAATTTAAATCAAGCTTTTAAGTTTTAAGGTGATTCACAGTATTTAATTATGTTCAAGAGATTTCAAAAGCCATTTGGACTAGTTCATGGTTCCTACCTAGACTGATGACAGCGATTTCCCCTGATGACGAGTGGTGTGGTCCCAGGTAGACACCGGAGACGAGCAGCAAGCTGTCATCAGCGTTGAACTGGGAGAACTGGGTGTAGCCCCAGTTAAACTGCCGCATGCTGGAGCTGTGCACCAAGGAAATATTACCATCTGGCCGCTCCGTGTCCCACAGCTGAAAAGAAGAAGAAAGAAGACATGAGAGAATGTGCAGGGATGGATATTGACAAGACTTGAGAGAAACCCACACCACTATCGGTTCTGCTCACAGGGCTAAATTTTTAGCAAGTCCCTCGTTTATTCTTGGTAATATTCTGTGAGAAAGAAAAAATGGTCTATGCAGGCTTTGGTCATCATCATCCCTATTTCTATAAAAACTCATTAGAGAACTAAAACTTTTTGACACTACTCATCAGTTTCCTTGCACCACTGCAGTCGCACATGAGACTAACCTTCTCACCAGTGTGCTTTTTCCTATGCATGGTGGTATTAAGTGCTTAGGTCGTGCACTCATTTTTGTGAGCACTGCTGCATGAATTTTATGGCCTGGAGTAATACTCACTATGTATTCAGGCAGCAAGACATTGCAAATGTCTGACATAGAACCCTAAGACCTTCACAGGAAGTCAGACATTTTTCACTTAGTCTGTAATCTGTTTGCACTCCTTTTTGCAAGTTGCCGCTGTTCTTCTGCAGCAGAAACCTCTGTCTTACCTTAACAGTACAGTCTTTTGAGCAGGAGGAGAAGCGGTGACCCCGATGAGAGAAAGCCAGGTGAAGGACTTGGTCGGTGTGCTCTCTCAGAGTTTGAACCTCCACACAGGGAATGCAGTCAAACAGACGCTTGAACTCCCTGTACCACGACACAGCCGCTGCACACAGGCAGGTTTTGAAAGTAATGAGAGAAAGTTTCAGTAGTTACTAAATTCCTCTCAGAAACAAATAAATAATAAAGATATTTACCAGGGTGCCGGGGTACCGAGCGGGGGATGCGGTAGTAGTTGTAGAACAGCTCCCTCCACAGGAACTCATCTCTGGAGACGGCCAGCCACTGTCGGCAGGTCAGACCAGCTCTAAGCACAGCATCATGGGGCAGACGCAGAAAGATCTCCAACACCAGGCTGTCTGGCAGAACTGGGCCACACTCCATTCTAACATCCTGAGTAACACGCACACACAGGTATAGTAGAGTGCTGTTCAAAGGTTTCAGACACAAAGTATAAAAGAGTCAAGTTTTTATGAAGCTTTTTGGTTTTGTGTTTGAGAACTCTGTGTCTGCATTCAGGCTAAAAAAAAAGAATATCTGCTTCTGAAATACAAAACTCATTTGTTGATGTGCATCTTGAAATCATCAAAACAGGAGGTCTTGTCTCAGATATCTCTGGCCCGGAAATATTGACCATTGTCCCCAGAGAGAAAAATTAGCTGGTGGATTCCTGGACTGCTACATATTAGGTGAGGATGACTAATTTGTCCCTGTTGTTGTTAGAATAATTATCAGCAATATATTATCTCTGGGTTTCATCTGAATACAAGCCATTCTCTGACTAATACCAAAGAGGTTTTGGCCAGAGGAAAATCACAGGGACAGTGATTAAAATATACACTTTTAAACACTTTAAATGGAGTTTGCAGAGCCTATCCCAAGGCTTATGATTATTAAATGACCAAAAATGACAGTAAAATGCACATGATTGTAACTTTATCTTCATCAATCATACTTATCTATGTGATCTAATTGCAAAAGCCCATTTTAAGCCAGGAAAAAACCTGGACATTGAGTTTCTGTGAGCTTCTTTCAACTCCAAACTAAAGCTGTCCAAACAAATGTTTTTATGACTGCACATTTATAATCCTGACTACGTTATCCATATGAGTATATTGCATTTTATGTTGTATTTGCTGCATTTGGCTGACATTCGATTAAGGTTCAAAACCTCATTCAGTGCTTTATAAAAGACACAATGTAAAATATAGACATCACTCAGGCTCCATGAGATTATCTCCTATTCTGACTTCAGTTAAATGAGATGCGACTGAAATTCTGTTGTTATTATTATTATTTTTTTGTATTAACTGTAAAGCACAAAAACAGTTTCCAGCTTCTAGCATTAGCATTTTTGCAAAAACTGCTAAACACGCGTTTTCTGTTCGTTTCAGCTCCATTATAATAAAATTCCAGCTACACTTTTAAAATAAAAAAGCTACAACCAGTTAAGGTGTTGCATATTTTTGTGGCTCCACCTTTAATGAGATTATCTGAAGTCAGACAGCTGTTGCAATGCGCAGACAACGGCCCATTAAAGACATCATCACGATGTCAGTGAACCTTCGACCTGCTCTCTTCCTTAAAACCTGCTTTATTTGCAGGATTTTGAAAGGAAGGAAGAGCTGACATGTCGAGTCCTTTTCACGGCAGCTGGAACAGGGCCACGTTAGCGTGGCATTTCCTTACATCAGAAAGGTGCAAAACTGAATTTTTTAAAATGTGATCGACACCCTTTGCAACTTTGGAATAAACGTCCTCAGCTCTTCTGTGAGGGACCGACGTGAAAAGATGACCTAAGATGGACATTTTTTGTCGGGTACAATGTTTACACTGAAAACAAACCAGTCTAATCTTTCTACTCACAAACCAGACGTCTGCAGAAATACCTAGTATTTAACTAGTACGCGTTTGTATTTGTTTGCCAGTCTAAATCGGAAAAGAGTTTCGTTTTCAGCTACACCAAATGACTATATAGCTAGCTTTCACCGAGCTAACTTATTAAGAAGGCAGCTAGCTGTTAGCTGACATTTGTTTTCAACTTTCAGCTGCGCCCGGCAACACTCAATTTTGACTGCTAGCTGCTAATTTTACCACTAAATGCTTTCGTTGACTAATTTAAAGAGCCTCGCATCCTAAAGGTTTAATGACACAAACTGGAACCCACCTGCTGGATCAGAGTATGTCGGAGAGAAAAATCCAACGACTAGCCAGCGCTAAACGATAGCCACAGAAAATGACAACAATCCTGCAGCAGCTACGAGGCGGCCAGACACTACTAATAGATGGCAGAATAATCGATACATGTACGGAGGACCTTTAACGTATGCAATCGGACAGAAGAGGTAGGGGCCAAGGATTTACAAGTGAAAAGTAAAGATAAAGAATAAATGTTGCGTAATATTGCGATTACTAAAGCAACTCTGTTTTATTTAACTGCATAATCGTTTTCATCTTCTTTCGGCTGCTCCCTTTAGGGGTCGCCACAGCTGATCATTGCATCACTCTAGTATCCTCTTATATCACACCAACCCCCTGCATGTCCTCCTCCTGCGGTCGTCCTCTTCTCCTCCCGTTTGGCAGCTTCATCTTTAAAATCCTCTGCACATGTCAGCCTTGTCTTTCTGGCTGTCTCCAACCCACTCGACCTGAGCTCTCCCACTGAGATACTCATTTTTCTAATCTGAACATCTCTGGTCTCACTGTCGTCTTGTAATCCTTTTCTTGCTGCTTTCTATCAGTCACAAGTCAATCCTGACACTCGTCTCCACCCTGTCTGCACTCTCTTCTTCACCCCCGTCTCCTTTTTATTTGCACACATGTATTCTATTTTGTTTCCACTACTTTTATTCTTCTTCCCAGAGGATACCTCCACCTCTCCAGGCTCTCTTCCATCTGCAGTCAGCATTTATCAACTCCTCAAAGTCCTCCTTCCACCTTCCTAACACACTGTTTTCTCTCTTATGTGTTTATTTCTTTCTTTAATCACACTAACCTTCTGCGCATCCTTTCCAGAACCAATCGGTGCAAAGTCCTTACTCTCATTTGCATTTTTTCTTTTTACTGTAAAGTGATGCAACACACACAAACAGTCACACACAAAAAAATCTGATCGTTTTGATGAATGCAAAAGAAAACACATAAAAGAAACGTTCAGTTTATTTCTCCAACCTTGTTTCACCTCTAAGCTTTATGTTGACATGGTGACAGTGAATGGCAGATTAAGAAAAAGCCAATGGAAAAAACATTTCTTCATATGTCTGTAAAAGTATACACCACCCCTATATAAAGCCATTTTATTAGCTTCAATAAATTATCTAATTTTCTTTTCTTGCCCATGAAGTAAGCAGACAATGGAAAAATGGAAGGACAGTAAAAGGAGTGGTGGCTCATGGTAAACTGATACCCCAGTGGTGTACTGATGCCTGTGTGACTGCAAAATAGCTGTGTCATTAGGTTGGCACTGTCGCTGCACATATAACACTGACTACTGACCAGCTACACCAGATCAGACACCCCAATACTGACTGGTGAAGAAAATACTGAAGTGGAGCCATGCTGTGACTGATATGCTCTGGTAAGATTTAAAATTTCCAGAGATTTTTTTCTATAGTTTTAAACATGAATATTTATGAATTAATATCCTTAAATAAGGTGAGCAATGAATTTATTTTTCTTTAGATAAGCAACATTTTCACTGCTTTTAAATTATTTTTTTTTTAATGAAATAAAGACCTAAAACACAGAAATGCATCCAGTGTTAATGTGTTAATGGTGTGTGTTACACCTGATAGGAATGGGATCAGTTTACCTGCTGAACCATTATCTCAGGAGAAGAGCCTAGGCTAATGCTATAAACAGTCAGATAAAGTTCCTGTCTTTCTTTAGCGCTGCACAATGTGGCTGTCTGGGTTGTGTCTTGCTGTTGCTCCTCAGCAAAGAACGGGACATCATCAGGAGAGACTTACAAGTGTGAAGGTGCTCATCACTGGGTTACATGGTATCATTTCAGAACAATAATCTACAGAGTTCTCACAAACATGCTGTTTTACTTGCCTCATTGTCCAGGAACGCAAGTGTGACAGTGTCTGATAATGCAGCGCCAACCAGTCAAAAGCCTTCCTAATTCCTCCCAGCATTGCGGAGAGGAACCACACCCTGCAAAGTTTTGAATTTCTGCTCTGGTCTGACTCTGTGTTAATCTGTGCTTGTTATAATGATGACTTATCTAAAAACTCCTGTTTGGGAAGCTGGATAATGTCTGACAGCTAACAAATACAGCAGCATCAGTCAGGTCATCATGTCACATCATGACTTTAACCAATAAAGAGTTGTGTGGGATGCTTAATTTTGTATTTCTTGATGTGTTTCCAGTAAATAGATGATTTTAAGTATTTGCAAAAAAAAAAAAATGAAGAAAAGATTCCTCGTACAAAACAGAGGCTGCAATCATTTTTCAGTAAAGTGACTTTTATTCATTGAGCTTAAAAGTGTCACTAACATAAAAATTGTCTTTTTCCAGAGATATCTGGCCAAGAGCGCAGCAGAAAATGCAACAAATATAAAATAACAATTCTATAAAAATATCTGCATTGGCCAAAAAGGACTGGGCTGGTTATAATAGAGAGCACAGAGGAAATACAATAACAGAGAATCATATAACCCATTCGTAGATCCTCTTTACTACAGTCTATTCACCAATATAGTCAAAGAAAGCACATAAAAAACACAAACAGAAAAATCCGCAATCACTTTTTTCGGTGAAATAATCTCTTCTCTCCTCTCCAGTGTGTCTGGCGCCACCATGTGGAAGAAACGATTGTTTCGGGCTGTAGGACTTTTTGGGATCAGTCACAAAGCAGACTCACACATGCAGCATTAGAAAAATATCTCCGAGGTTTAATAGAAAACGATAGCAACACAGGGAATACGCTCTGATCATAAAAACACAGCAACTATTTGTTAATATAATTACACCTAATATGTTAAAGTACCCAGGCCAGTCAGTACTTTAATACTGTTCACTGCATATTCGTGGTTAAAATTCAGCACCTCATCTTCCAGTAACTGACCATGATGAGGCAAATGATCAATAGTGGGTCAGCGACACTTCCACTAGGGATTAAACACCAGGGGCTCTCCACCATTTGGTTTTAGAACTGATGAATCTTCTTGGCTGAAACTGAAAGAACTCCAGCTAACACCGACACCTAACATCCAA
>VUQR01014932.1:0-11712 GCA_015108515.1 Hemichromis elongatus | reverse complement strand
AGGAAATAAGCATCTCCGCAACTCTGAAAGTCTCCGTGTGGTCAACAACAGACACACATTATGCCCATATTGTGGTCTAAACCAATCAGAGATGGTCAGGGGCGGGACCTTTCTGATTGGCCGTGGTCCAGATATTCCTGTAGTCCTTCTCATGTGTACGTTGTCCATGTGAAAGTGCAGGTGGATAGAGAGAGGTGGGCAGCTTAAATAAAACAATATTAATCATTAAATCCTGAATGGACTTTTAAATATAAATGTATTTTACCAGAAAGGCCAGAATCTCAGGTTAAAGCTGTTTAAACCAAAAACAGCTAAAACAGTAAATGAGAGCAGCTACACGGATTCAGCACAAAGACATAAACACAGAGCGCCGACCCACCGACGCATCAGAATCAGTGACATGTCAGCTTTCTCACCCGACGGCAGGTACACAGACATGCAGGCAGCTCACAGATCCTGGTGCGTCGGGTCCGCGCTTTGTGTTTACGTTTACGTGTTTTTTTTGTGCTACTTTCTGATGCTGCAGGTTTCATCACTCTCCAACCAAAACGCACTGAACCAGCAGCACAAGGAGATCCAAACTACGCTTCACATTTGATAAACATCGTCATGAATTCACTCTGACTTTTACTGTTTTGCTTCCACCACAATAAAAACTTCCTGTGCAATAAAAACACGCTCTCTTTCTCTCTCTCTCTCTCTCTCTCTCTCTCTCTCTCTCTCTCTCTCTCTCTCACCTGTGTGTACTTCAAGAACAGTCACCCACCTTAAATCTCTGTTTTCTTCATTATTCGTTTGGATATTATGCAAAACTGCGCTGTCAGCCACTGTTTTTTTTTGTGTTTTTTTTCAAAAAAATGACATCCGACAACAAAGCCTCATTTCTGCAGTTTAATGGTGAAGAAATGTAAACTTCTTAAAATTATGACAAATTGCTCTTCTCTGTTTCTCTAATCAAACCTCTGTAACTTTGCTCTGCTTCACTTCAGGAGCATCCGGTCATGTTCATATGTTGATTCATGGTTTTCTTCTATTTTCTGATGAAGTCTCACAGTGTCAGTGCTGATAAATGATCAGAATTATAATATTTCTGACTCTCTGAGGCAAAATTGAATCAGAATCAAATGGATGATATAAATCAGTGATGATACCCAGCCCTAGTGAGCAGCCTAGGCCTGACAGAAGTGGAGGTAGCTGTGGGTAATGAGTGAAGATGAAAAGAACCATTGATAACTTTTTTGTTAAGTCCTGATCCCTCTGACATTCATATCCAGTGCTCTGACACAGAGCCATAAACCTCTGACTCTAACTTTTGTGCTGGTGCACCTAAGAAAAAAGGTGAGGTGCATCAGAGCAACCGTGGCAAAAAGTTGGTCTAGAGCCCTGAGGAGGAAAAATACAACTCTGTTTTCTTGCCTTAAACAATAGTAGATGAAGTGAATCACAAAGCTGCTTTGCATGAACCCAGTCTATGGAGCCGATCATTGACTAAACCACCTGTGCACACTATAACTTTTTATAATGCATGGCTTAGATTATAGACTAAGGATGGACAACTCAACCTATGTGCATTTAGCGAACGTGCAACAAGTTGTTTCATTCCTTTGTGATCTTTGTTTTACAGCTCATGGTTTGTTATGCGACACACACTCAGGGTCTTTCATTATTAAAGGCAGAACTCACTTTTATTTGGCTTAAACGTTTATGCACGTGTTGAGGAAATTGAGGAATACATGCTCTTTCTTCTATAGGGCTACATGATCAGCCACATGTTAAAGTACCAAGAGGTTTTATAACAACACATGCTATAATTTCATTGGCACAGTCTACACATGTCCACTTCTATTTTAAATGGCAGGAATAAAACTGTCATTAAACTGTCCTAAAGGCAGGAGTTTTAGAGAAACTTTCATTAACCTTATTGTGTAACGGCGAAGTTTGACAGAACAGGAAAGATAGTTGTTGGCTCACAGTGATAAAGGGAAGTAAAGAAAAGCAGTTCAGAAAAAGTGAAGATTTTGGTTTTGTTCCGTTTGAAGCACAGCAGGTGAACAGTGTGCTGTGGGGGACTGGGCTCAGTAATGATGCTGTGTAGTGTAGCCTCATAGGTGTCTTCCCTGACCTCAAGCGCACATTGCTTAAATTTTCTTCCATTCCGGATGTGATATAGCCATAAGATGCAAGGCAGAGATATGCATTCCCTGACTGGTTGCTAGTGGTTTCTGCCGGTCGCTGGCTGTTGCTGGATGAAACTGGTTGCAAAGAAGTTGCTGCACCAAAATCCTTGTGATCGTTTTGGTCATCCGTAGTTTGCACGGAAGATGTTAACTTGTCTGCAGACGTTTGCTACTTACTAATGGAGTGGTAACATAGCACAAACCAGACATAGGGATAATTTTTCTTCAAAGTAAAAGTTGCACCTTTTGTAATGTATTTCCTGCAGCACTGACATGGGGATCAGCACTGACACACAGCTTTTACTTGGAAGGCAAATGGTCTCCATTTCTGACTTGTGTCTCTTTTATATTGGTTGGGAACTATACACGTTTTTCCATTGATACTGGTGTTTTTGTTTAATGGTTGCTGACCAGTCTCAAGCCTCTTTAAATGAGGCCTTATTCATTTCCAATTTAATTTATACAGCACCAAATCACATTGTAAGGTAGACCCCCAACAGTCATATGAGCCCATATCAGCAAGTATTTTGGTGACAGTGGGAAGGAAAAACTCCCTTTTCTCTTAAAGAAACCTCCAACAGAGCCAGGCTGATGGAGGTGCTGAGAGTTGGGGGTGAGGGGATGAAGACAGGACAAAGACAAGCTCTGGAAGAGAGCCAGAGATAAATAATAGCTAAAAATTAAATGCAGAAAGGTCTATTAACACATAGTTATTAAAAACGAAATACCCAGTGCATCATGGGAATCCCCCGGCAGCCTACGTCTATTGCGGCATAACTAAGGGAGGATTCAGGGTCACCTGGTCCAGCCCTAACTATAAGATTTGTCAAAAAGGAAAGTTTTAAGCCTAATCTTAAAAGTAGAGATAGTGTCTGTCTCCTGAATCCAAACTGAAGCTGGTTCCATAGAAGAGGGGCCTGAAAACTGAAGGCTCTCCCTCCCATTCTACTTTTAAATACTCTAGGAACAACAAGTAAGCCTGCAGTGTGAGAGTGAAGTCCTCTAATTGGGTGATATGGTACTACAAGGTCATTAAGATAAGATGGGGCCTGATTATTTAAGACCTTGTATGTGAGGAGCAGGATTATGAATTCTGGATTTAACAGGGAGCCATTGAAGGGAAGCCAATACAGGAGAAATCTGCTGTCTTTGACCCTTTACCCCACAGTGTCCAACATGGCAGGTAACTCAATACACCAAGCTTTAAACGTGCCACAGACTTGCACACATCCATGATTAGGGTTTGATCATGCTCTCTTGCTGTCCTAGCTGTAGCGCTGTCTAAAGCTTTCATTTGGGATCTTTACAGAATCAGACCAGCCTGTGTGGATCCCTCTCATCCCCTCTCTCAGCTCAAGTAGTAAAATGAGCCTGATATAAAGGTTAAATACAGACTGAACTTTGATTCATACAGTATGTCTGACTCGCTGGGAGACTATTATTAGATACTTAAAAAGACATGTAAGAAAACATTGATGAATAAAGTAATTAAACAGCTAAATAATGTCTTTTCTGTGTTTATATGTTCCTCCACAGCTGCTAATAGTGTGTGGATAAGGGAACATCCAGAATGTGGATATAACCTGGTGAACTCTCCTCACCTGCGCCCAGCCTGGGTTTTAGACAGAGCTCTTTGGCATTTAACCACCCGTGTAGCAGAGGGGCGCTACAAAGCTAAAGGGCTTCCTGCTGAGATTACCACAGAGAGTCATCTGAACGTAAGTTCCTGCACATTCATTTACCACTGAACTTTAACAAAGGTCATAGGCCATGATGTGAGCCAATGACAGCCCTCCCTGAAAGCCTAAATTAAAATCTTATCCACATCAGCAAAGGTAGCTAGCTTTTTCAATGTTCTTTTAAAGTTACTCAATAGTACTGAGTAGCTTATGAGTAATTTATATCAAAGCAAAGGGGCATTTTCCTGGCCTGCTTTGAAACACAGTAGAAATATGTATTTTATGAAATTTCTAAACACAATTTCAATATAATTTTAGTAAAATATATATTTCAATTTAAAAACTGTTGTACCTGAAGAACTGAAGTTCCTGCAGAATACTTGATATTTCTATATTTAGATTTAATTTATATATACATATATATATGTATATGTATATGTATATATATATGTATATGTATATATATATATATATGTATATGTATATATATATATATATGTATATTTATAGTTTTGTTATTTATTTATGTACTTTGCACATTGCCATTTTTTTTTCTCTTATACCTAGCATTAAAACAACAACAACAAAAACAAACTAGAACCAAGCTAAGTTTACCTTGCGAGCTCTAACTTGGTGTATAAATGATGGCTCCAATCTAGCTTTAACTTATTCAGCTGCACATTTCGGTGAAGTGAGTTTGGTATTTCTTTTTGTTTGGACTCTTGCATTGTGTCAGAGTTGGTAGGTAAGTGTTGGCAAGGACAGAGTCAGCTCATTAAACTAAATGAGTCTAATGCTTTTCCTATATTAACTGTGGCTGTACCCACAAATGAGCCTCTATGGATCAGATAAATGTCACCGGGTAAAACTGGCTTTAGTCACACTAAATTTAGCACACTAGTGTATAATGTGTGTGTTACTACTTAAGTGGCTTGCAGAAGTGCTGACCTGAAGGTTTCCAGATATTGTAGATATCATTTTTTTTATAGACCTGTTTCTACCTTGAAGATGACACAATTGCATAGGTGTGACTCACAGTATTCTCTTATACAGAAATGTTAGTCCATTAGAACAATATGATTTAGCAACTCTTTAGTTAGCTGTGTTAGTAAATGCAGAGAGTTATTTAAGTTATTATTTAATATTTGTGATGTCAACATTTAAATTACTCCAATGAGTACAAACCAAAGAGATCTTATCACTTGTTTTGATGTAGATGATATTCAGAGAACTGCATACTGCCTGTTTGATTCTACTCAGCCTCATATTTATGCAGATGAATGAGTTCAATTCATCAGTTCAGTGTAGCTGACTGTTAAAGGCACTTTTTCAACAGCATCTTGAACACATTAACAACACGTTTGTCTAATGAGTGTTTGGTTTCTTGTGTTTCAGGCCATCCGTAGTGTGATGTGGCAGGACGTGTTCCCTCAAATCAAACTATGGGAGTTCTACCAAGTCAAAGTGGACAGCGCTGTGGAGCAGTTCAGAACCCTGCTTCAAAACGGTGTGGAAATCTACAAACAAGTCCTGGTGCAACACAGTTTCAAACAAACAAAACAGCCTCATCAGTGTGTTTTCAGTTTGGTGGTAATTTTAGTGTTGGCTCTGAAACCCCCCACAAACCTGAAGGAAATATTTATTCTGTTTGCATGACAAGGATGAGCAGAAGTTTAAAAACCATATTAAAATATTCACTGTATAGTTTGAAGTATTTAATTTGAATTTTTCAATATAAAAAAACCCATCAACAAACAAATACATCTCAGGTGCTAAGACAAGAAGTGGCACAGTAATAATAAGAACTAGCAGCATCCAGAAGAAATGAAATGAATATGTCACAAACAGCAGCGCCATGCTACATGTTCATATAATGTGAGCTTTCCCAGAGTAATTAAAAAATGGATTCCAGAATTTTGAAAAAACATTTGCTGCAGAAGTTTGTAGGTATGTAATATTTTCCATTCGTATGACTGATAACGTGTCATTGAGCCAGACATCGAGAGAAGAACAGCAGACTTCCATTCCTTTACAATAGGTCTTTTCACAACCATCATTCTGAGATCAACTGGCACCCGCGTAGTGGCAGGAATAGTTCTGGAACATTCACAGCGACGGAGATTCCATAAGCTTTAGAGTACCAAATAAATATTCTTGACCAGAAATTGGTCAATGAGGGACAATGCAAAAAGCATGAGCCAGTGTGCTAGCTGATATTTTACTGTCACATATGGGGGGAAGTCGAGGATAAATTTTGTGTAGTCGAGCCTTGGAGTAATGTAGCCGATGGACAACTTTAAATTGTACTAATTGATGTCTGCTGTTACCAGAACAGGAATGAAGTTTTGATAAGCGCTTGTCCCACATTGATTCCGATGTTTCTGTTCACTGTATAGTTAACATATTTGTGCCTGTTATCAGGTACCAAGCCAGACCACAGTAAGAGTGGAGGGAAGACGGGCCTAAGGATCATTCAGGATCCACAATATCGTCGCTATGGCAACACAGTAGACATGAACTCTGCTCTGGAGACATTTGTGCCTCACAGGTGAGACTCAAACTCCACAAAACATTTCTGGAGTGTAATGTTGGGCTGTTGTTGTTCAACCGTAGTCAGTTCAGCGTGGGAACAAGCTGGGGTTGATTTTCTTTGTTCTTTTGTGCATATTTTTCACACTTTTCAGATCATCACATACATTTTTAATAGTAGACAAAGATGACCTGAGTAAAGGTGCAGTGCCCTTTTTACCCCACAGCCATAAAAGGCTGATGGGGTATTGTCAGCACGTGGGTGGGCGGGCAGTGTGTGATTGCAATACTCAAGAACGAGGGGATGTAGAAGCTTTAAATTGATACCTTAGGATCAGCTCCTGAAAGTTTCAAATCTCAGTGACCGTGACGCCAATGTCAACGGTCAAGTTTTATGAAAATCTTGGGATGCACTGACTTGAGAACAAGGTGACATGAGAGCTTCAAATTTATGCCACAGATACAGCTGCAATAAATCTGTGACATGTTTGAGTCTCGGTGACCAGGGACAGAGTGAGAAAATCTCAATGTAATAACCTGAGAGCAAGGTGTAATGTGCGGTGGAGATGAAGCCAGGTGGATGGCGAAGCAACAGCTTCTAACTTTCCACAAGTCAAAATAAAAGTGGGACCTCTACCACACATTAGAGCAGACTAGACCACGTACACACGGAAAAATCCATAACAGAGATGCTTCACAAGAGGTGCCACCATGTGGTGGTACACTGCATTGCAACAGCATTTGTTACAAAGGCAACATAAATTTGAAATTGATACGATATGTGTGTCTGCTGGAAGGCTGAGGGTCGCACCGGCATTTCTAAAAGTATTTTTAAATTCTGATTACATTTATTAAGGGCAAAAAGAAGGTGTCCAAACATATCTGGCCATATGTGGAAAGTAATTGCTGCCCTCTTGTTAAATCATGAATTAACTGATGAACTAGCCACACCAAAGCCTGACAGACCTGTTCAGTCAAGATGTAACTTTAATGTCTGTCTGACAAAGTGAACTCAAAAATGAACATGTCAGTGACAATCTGAAGGATCCTTTTTCACATAGAATCAGGTCAGTTTGGACAACTTCTTTTTTATCTCATCATTCAGAAACAGTTTTTTGTATTTACTTGGGTTATCTTTGTCTAACAATAAATAAAAACGTGACAAACATTGCTAAAATGTAAGAGCTTTGAATATGTGCAGAAACTTTCACAGTGCTGTAACTATACAGTTGACGGTTGGTTCTGAGGTGTTACGCAGCCATGGAGTTGTAGCTGCAACAGGAAGTATTAAAAATGCAATGTGGACAGTAAGAGCAATGACAGCTCTGCTAACACTGTGGCTCTCCAGTATTTTGACATAGGAAATAAACAGTTGTATGTGGGCTGTGTAAGAGGAAAGTGACATAACCACCTGATTGGAGCAATGTGTAACTTTATCTCACACAGAGGTGTGGACCTGAGTAGGGATAAAAGCAGCAGCCTTCTGTCCTTGCATGCTAGCATTAACCACATTCAGCCAGCTAATCTGACACTCCGTGTGGGTACAACTTACCCCACATATCAGATCCATCCATCGACCCCTGTGTGCATGAAAGAAGTGACTCTGATACGATCGTTCCTTTTGGTCTCCAGTCAAAATCATTCAGGTGACTGCATAAAGACTATTACTAACTTAGTAGTGAAATGAAGCCTGACATTTTTATCTGAAGTGTTAGAACAGTATGGTTAAAAACAGTAAGCCTGCACTACAAATACAGAAGTACAAATATTTTAAAAATACATTATTTTTCTTCATCATTCAGATATAATGAACTTGACTATGACGTTGACATGGACCAGTATAGTTAATATAAATTGTGGATATCTGCATGTGGCAGTATGTACAGCAGTGTGATGTAATGTTGCTTCCCTCTGTAGCTTCTCACCTCAACACATTGAGGAGTGCTGCAGTTGGTTAAATCAGAAACTGACTGACATGAATGCAGAGCAGTATCACATCATGCACCAACATCAGGAGCAGGTAAGGCCAACTGTGTTGTGGCGAGCTCTTACGAGCTGTGAATGAACTTTGGACCAATGCAGCCCAGGTTTTACAAGAAAATGACTGATAACAGAACAGCTACATTTGAGATGATGCTGTCATAGTTTAACTCGGGGCCACAGTCTGTGGATGCACGCCATAAAGAGTGAGGAGGCGGAGCTGTGATTAGACCAGTGATCACCATTAAAATCTTTACCATAGAAAAGCTGGTAGTAGTCCTTCATCAAAGCACCTGTTCAACAAGCAAACATGAAGAAAAGAGAAGTGTGCAGCTGCTCCATCCACCGTTGTTTGTTTTACACTGCAAAAATCTACAGAAGTTACATTTAACTTGGTTAACTTAGTCTGATACAGGTTTAAAGTGGGCAGCATGCTTGTAGGCTGACAGCATCACAGTGGAACCTGCAGGTGATTCAGGTCATTGTTTTCAATACCTTTGTGCAGTTAAATTAATTCAAACCACTGCAGCACAGTACCTTTAATACTAGCAGCACGCTGTTGTCTCTGTAATAAAATATTCTGGTCAACAGTATGGAACGCTGCACTGAGGTCGAGCACAGAGATAAGTCCATGGTCAGAGGCCTTCATCGCTCCTGTACAGTGATGAGCTCTAACCTGAATGACTAAACCATTCCTCTGCAGATGATCTGTTAGTTTAGTAGTTGCAAAACATCTGTCACCATCACTAAGCTCCTGTGTTGACTGTTTCTATAGTCTAGGTGGGTCATAGACAGCAAACACCTTCTCTGTGACATGTAAAATCCTCAACGATCATAAGTGGGGATACTTTGCTTTAGAACAAATATCTAATTTGTTGTTTTGCTTTGTCACAACCTTTTTCTTCTTTGTCCCACCAGGCTGTCAACTGCCTTATTGGAAACATAGTCTATGAACGACTTGCTGACCATGGTCCCAAGCTGGGTCCTGTTACCAGGAAAAACCCAATGGTCACCAGGTAAATGAGTTTAAAGAGTTGGCGAATGAGAAGAAGGCAGAGGACAGGAGACAAAGTCTGTTAGTAACTCAATTCATTTAGTAAAGCTTTAACAACGACATAAAAGGTAAGTTAGTTGAACACAAACAAAAAATGTATTATGTTAGTGTGCATACTATAAGTACTTATCAGAGTGGTGCTGGCTCAGAATCTGTGGGCTGTATACCAGTAAAAAGTGGGTGGTTCAACCCCTGGTCCTGCAGTCTGCCTGTTGAAGTATTCTTGGGCAAGTGGCCAAACTCTGAGTTGTTCCAGATACATCAAAGTATGTGAACATTAAGATAAAAGTGCTCACGCTTATGTTAAAAAAGCAATTGAATGTGTGTGGATGGCTAAATGAGGCCTGCACTAAGAAAGTGCTTTCTGTTCAAACTGCATAGAAAAGCATTATATACAGTACCAGTCGGTGAAGTGGTTAGATAATTGATTCATATACCTCGTTTGGCTCTTGGTAAAGGCGGTCGCATCTTTCTCCCGCTCCCTCCCTTACCTTTCCTGCTTGGCTTCTCTTGTCCTTTTCTATACTTGTCTACCTCTCAGAGATCCCTCTGTCTTGTTCTCTAAATTAAGAAATTATGGATTTGATCAGCTGGTCTCTGAACACAACTGACACCCTCTTCTTAACAAGAAGCCGGGACCCGGGGAGCCCGATTGTCCTGCAGGAACATTTGTAGCTGGTTACATGATGGGCGGCTGGGAGAAGTGGCGGGTTGTGTGCCAGTGGAGGTTGTTGAGGACATGTACCTGTTGGGAACCACGATAACAGGGTTATGGCTGATCGACGCCAGCTAATGAAAGCAATTACACCTGCTCCAAATCCCACAAGGCTGGCCTACGTGATTGATGTGGTTGTAGAGCCACGAGAACTCATACTGTGGTTATCGAACGCAAGATGGATAAAATCAAGGAAAAGCTCACAACTCTGCTACGGGAAACCGATAGACCTGGGGACCAGTGATGGACATTAGAACAACTGTGGAATTGGAATGCAGTTTGTTCGCACATAAAAAAAATTTGCGAGCGCAAATGTTGCATTTTGAGCAAAGAAAAGTTTAATCCCATCATGTATTGTGTATATCATTGTTTTTCTTACCTTCCGACCTCTCTGACCTGTCTTCCCAATGTCATGTTTGTGCCGTGTATGTATGGTCAGCAGGGGTCCCATTTCACTGCAGGTAACATGTACGTGTAACACTGGCAAGTGATGCTTAATCAATCAATCCATCAATCAATCAATATTCTTTAAAAACATGTTGATGTTGTGGGAGACAAACTCATTTTGGTCCTAACTGAAAAGGATCCATCAAATGATTGGTCGTTTAACATTAACAAGTGTTTTGACACATAAAGTAATGCATATTATAGTGTCCATAGCTACACCATGTTCACATTACCCGGACAGCAGGAACATGATAATGCCATCGTTTGCATCTTCCTGTCAGGTATTTCACCTTCCCGTATCAGGACATGACTCTGGACCAGGAGATGCAGCTGCTGGACCAGCCAGACAAGATGTGCCACTTCCTGGCTCACAATGGTTGGGTGATGGGTGACGATCCACTACGGAACTTTGCCGAAGCGGGTAAACAAGACGAGCCATAGCTAGGCACAAAGTAGGACAGAGAGACTGTAAATAAATAGTAAATAGTCTACAGCAGTGCTTCTCAATTATTTTCTTTTATGGCCCCCCTAGGAAGAGAAAAGCACCTCTAATTAACACTTTAACCTTATATGATGCTAACAGTGCTCGCTGATTTACTGAAGTAGCATTCACAAAGCGGGATGATTGTTGGCAATATTCAGAACGTTTTCGCTGAAAAAACTCAAGCGGTTTATCAGCGTGATTGGGGTGTAATGTCTTTAAATGACCCCTTAATTTATTTGGCTTCTTGCTGTCCGCTGCCAACATTTTTAAACACAGTAAACACAACGGTCTTTCCTCGTCTCCCACTATGGTCACAGTGAAGCCAAGGGCTACATAACTTTCGTCATATTTCCTCGTCTTAGCTTTTGGTGACTTTCGTTTGTCTCATTATCTCCGTCTCTGTCTGCGTTTCTTTTTATCCCTGTTAAATATTTTTTCATGATGTCTCTTGAGGGTTTGTTCACTACAATTCATACTCTGTGCGATAACATCATAGAGCTAATACTCTCTGCGCACTCTGACAATAAGCACGCCGCTGCCAACTACTGTGCTGGATGTGCAACTACACTTTATTCTAGTACGACAAAAAAGCATGTTCTCTGGGCTGGGGTCACACACGCACCCCCCCCCCCCCCCCGCGAGCGGGG